>CM050164.1:116502233-116732233 GCA_027410445.1 Discoglossus pictus | reverse complement strand
TTTGATTAATTGATGTTCTTTATTACATGGTATATTATATTGTTCATGCATTTCTATTACACTTTATTTGTTATACATATTACAGTGCTATTTTTTGGCTATACATGTTACAGGATATTATCCTGTAACATGTATATCACATAAAATAGCCCTGTAATATGTATAATACATACAGGGTCAAACAAGTTCACACTAACCTTTTTTACCCTTACAGGCTTCCATACCTGCTTGCTGATTTGCTAGTTTTTTAAAGACTCTCATTGGTTGAAATCGATGTCAATCAAAAATTTCAGCCAATCAGAGTCCTTCAAAAATTAGTATATATAGCAGACCGTGGGAAAAAAACAATTAATCGCGGGAGGGGCTCCTTGTAGGAGGAGCTCTTTTTAGTGTTTTGTTTTTTTTTTTTTTTTAGAGCGTCGGTTTTTTTTTTTGGAGGCCTCTTTCAATGGGCCAGAATGGATGGATGGACAATGGCTTCAATCAAGATTGGATTATTTTTGATCATTGGCTTCAATCAACATGGATTATTTTATTTTTGATCATTGGCTTCAATCAACATGGATTATTTAATTTTTGATCATTGGCTTCAATCAACATGGATTATTTAATTTTTGATCATTGGCTTCAATCAACATGGATTATTTATTTTTCATCATGACTATATCCAGAGAGGACAGAAGGCCAACGCTGGAGGGGTCAATTTTACAGGTAAGTATGTGCTGTTGTTTATTTTATTTTTTATTAATGTTTGTTTAAAGCTGTTTATTTTTGTATACAATGTGTTGTGTTACTAACTGTACTAACAATGTGTGTATGTGCTGTTTATTTTATTTTTTATTAATGTTTGTTTAAAGCTGTTTATTTTTGTATACAATGTGTTGTGTTACTAACTGTACTAACAATGTGTTTGCTTACTGTGTGTAAATTAATTGTAATAATGTTGTTACTGTATTTTTTTTTTCCCTTCCCTTATTTTTATTTAATCTTTAGAAGTGACATGCACATATACATGCCTGTTACTTCTAAAAATGGAATAAAAATAGGGGGGGGGGGGGGGGGGGGGTTAGGTAGTTGGTTAATGGTTCATCCAGGGTGGGGTCGGTCACGGTCAGGCGCCCATCGGTCGCCCATAGGCCACGACCAGGGGTGGCACAGGCCTCATGGGGGTGAACATCCACCCCCATGTGGCCTGGTCAACCCCGCTCACTGCCCGAATACCCGGGGTAGCATAGGCCGCATCGGGGTGGTGCCGGGGGCCCGGTGGTGATCGGGCCTCGGGCAGGGTGGCATACATGGAGGTCATCAGGGGTGGCACAGGCCTCATCATGGGGGTGATCCGATCACCCCCTTGTGGGCCTGTGCCACCCCGCTCACCACCCGACTACCCCGATCCCGTGATCGGTGTAATCCGGTGGTGGCATGATGGCATAGCTAGGCTAGCATAGGGCAGGCCTGATCGGGGGTGGCACAGGCCACATGGGGGTGATGGCTGGGGTCGTCGGTGGTAGTTGGTGGGTGGCTGGGTAGGTGGCACTGGCAGGCCAGGCAGGCATAGTGGGGGACTGGGGGTAACTGGTCACCCCTAACTTTTATTAGGGGCTACTAGGGGTTTTGGTTTGGCCAGGGGCAGGGGCAGGTGCCAGGCAGAGGCAGGTGTAGACTTACTGTGTTAGGCAGGCAGAGCAGATGAGTAGATTCAGCCAGGGAGGTCTCTCAGTCTCAGCGTGACCAGGGTCAGGAAACAGAAAGGGGGAAGGGACAGGGAACTGGTGGTTTTATTGACTGTATCAGTCAATCAAAATCAAACTCGAGGCTCTATTTGCTGGCGGGCGCTCAGGGCTAACGGTCTGGGTGGGTTTAGATTGTTCTCTTAGTAACTGTACAACCTTCCATCATTGATTGGTCAATGATGGAAGACTGTCATTTATTAATTGATACATTTATGACCGCCCATGCATATCGTCACTGTGATGGTGGGCGGCATGCATTAACGGTCAGTGGGCCAGGCCAGGACTCATTGAAGAGAAGAGAAGAGTCTAAAGGTTAGTGTACACAGTGTAACTATTGTAATTTGATCACACAGGGTGCAGGCAGGGGGCGATAGATACACAGCATTAGTTAATGTAGCGCAAGGGTTATTTTAAAGTGACAGTGTCCCTTTTCTAACTTTAATTCATTTTAATACTATTTAGACTTGAAATGATGATGTACACCTTATATTTATTTGTTTTTGGGTTATACTAATACATTGTTGTGTTTTTTTTATTGCAGGGTGAAGAAAATATTTGGGGGGGCGTTTGCCCTGACGCCCCAATGGACGGGCCGCCCCTGATAATATCCCTATTTACAGAACCATTAAAAATGAAATATAATAAGGCATTTTATACAATGGGGTAGGCTCAGTAAGTATTCAATTACATTCCCACAAAAGCTAACAAATGAAAATCACCAGCCAATTGTAAAATTGCTATTACATTCTGCACAGCGAGTGCTGCTACGTACGATATGCTCCCTGCTCTGTGCAAATCGTCCTAGAGTGCTATTATATTCCCTGTGCATGAATATTGTCTGTGCTCACAAACATTTGCAAGCGTCTGCTAGGGCCCAAATCCAGTGTGTTTTACTATGTGTGTGCCGTTACTTGCTGCGATCATGGAAGAGAAGGTGTTAATATATAAGTATAATTTCACCCTCCTCCAATCAATAAAATAAGCTTTGGGGTTCTTGAGACTTCCTCAACATCCAGGTGGTCATCAGGAATTCTTCTTACCTCCACAGCTGAGTGCTTTGGAATGAGGTAACCATTAACTGCTTGTGAACCCCATTACCTACCTCAACTCATCCTAATTATTAATTAAGTAATAAAAGACACCTTGGGGTCTCAACGGCCCTATCACTAATCCTCTTGGGGTGTCATTATTAACCCCACATGCCCCCCCCAAATAAAAAGAAATACCCCAAGGGGTCCCTATTGGCCTTCATGGTGCATCTGTCTACCCCATGGCGGTCTGTTTGGACTCCTATGACCAATAACAATAACATGGTGGTTCCTATTAATTCCTTTTTTCTCTACTTCTTTTCATTGTCTGCCTCTTATTTCCTCCTGTCAGCTTCCTCTTTTCTTTTCCATACGAATCAAGACAATCATATATATTATGTAATCATTTTTCTTATAAGCAGACATACAAGAGGTGAATTATTTGGTTTATTTCTATTCCATTCACATGAGTTTTAAGTGTGAAGATCTTAAATTAAAGTTGTTTTCCACCTTGTATAAATTGCCCATTCACAAACAATGTTTAATTCTGAGTGAAAATGGTTTAAGCCACAATGTAAAGTCAGTTCTAAACAAATGAATGCACTGGATAGAAAAAGATACATTATTCTACATAGTTCAAGAAAAACTATATTTTTTGTAAAATATGTAATAAATATTAGCAGTTGTGTAAGTAATAACATAAGAATATTTTTTAAAACTCTGTTTAGGTATAGAGGTATCTGTTTTTTTTCCATAACTTTAGAGAAGCTAGAGCATTTCTATATATCAGTGTATAGAGGGGTAGAAAAGGAAGAGGTGAGGAGGATTTGTTAGATAACTGAATCTCATTAAATTTGACACAAACTTCCCTTCAGCTCTGAACACGTTTTAAAGCAGAAATCTTGCATTAATAAATTCAAACACTACTCTCTGGAAATGTAAGCACCAGGAGCGGCTGGTGCATAGGGGCAAATGGGCAACCAACCTCCCAAAATTAAATTAATGCACTGACTTAATCCCCCATCACTTACTTAATTGTATAATTTATATAATAAAAAAATAAAAATCAATGTTGTATCATGTTCAATATTCAGTTTTTTTAATAGCTGCTGCTGTCACTTTCGAAACCCTCTGTGCTGCAGTTAAATACACTGACTTATCACATCTAGCCCCATGCTGGTGACTTGCCTGGTACTACAGATCAGGGTACATGTGAGAATTAAAAAATACTGCCACAATACTGTCTATGCTCAAACTGTGCTCTAACTGATAGAGCTGAGCCTGTCTGTCAAACACAGAATCACCCAAACAGAATGACTGGGAGGGAAAAGTCCTGTATCATACAGGGACTGCAGCTCTCACAGTCCCCCAGAAGTAAATACATTGGTGCAATCTCAATAAGAGAGCTCAGTATAAAGCTTCAATTTTCTTAATACTCTGGTGGTCTTATTGATTCTGACTACCCTGCTCCACACACCAAGCTTGAGATCTGTCTGTCACCACCCTGGCCTATACCAGACAGAAGCAGCTGCAGAGCTCAGGTGAGTCCATATCCCTCTCTGTGTCTTGCTGATTTTGATCTTTTCTTCAGTCATATCTGACTCTCAGTGACCACATGGATGCAGCACACAGGTACATCTGTCTATCTTCCCTGTTGTGCATATCCATATGATTTTCATGGCAAAGATAATAGAGTGGGTTGCCAATTCCTTTTCCAGTGTACTGCATTTTGTCTGACCTCTCTAAAATGACCTGCCCATCTTGGGTGACCCTACATGAAATAGCTCAAAGCATCATTGAGGTAACAAGCCCATTCACAATGACAAGGTAGAGATCCAGAAGGTGTCCTCTGTCTTAGTTTCCAAGTGCATATGTATTTATAAGAAGAGGGTATACTTACTTTTGGGGGAGATCTCTTATTTTATGTGTAAGATATATATAATGTGTGTATATATATATATATATATATATATATATATATATATATATATATATATATACAGTGCCTTGCAAAAGTATTCACCCCCTTGACATTTTACCTGTTTTGTTACATTACAGCCTTAAGTTCAATGTTATGTTAATCTGAATTTCATTTGATGGTTTAGAACACAATGGTCTAAGATGGTGAAGTGAAATGAGAAAAATATATACAGAAACTATTTTTAAGAAATCTAAAACAGAAAATTGGCATGTGCATATGTATTCACCCCCTTTGTTATTAAGCCCATAAAAAGCTCTGGTGCAACCAATTACCTTCAGAAGTCACATAATTGGTGAAATGATGTCCACCTGTGTGCAACCTAAATGTCACATGATCTATCATTACATATACACAGGCCCCACACACCTAAGCAAGAGGCACCACTAACCAAGCACTGCCATAAAGACAAAGGAACTCTCCAAACAAGTAAGGGACAATGTTGTTGAGAAGTACATTTCAGGGATAGGTTATAAAAAATATCCAAATCTTTGATGATCCCCAGGATCAACGTCAAATTTATCATAACCAAATGGAAAGAAAATGGCACAACAGCAAACCTGCCACGAGACGGCCACCAACCAAAACTCATGGATCAGGCAAGGAGTGCATTAAACAGAGAGGCAGCACAGAGACCTAAGGTAACCCTGGAGGAGCTGCAGAGTTCCACAGCAGAGACTGGAGTATCTGTACATAGGACGACAATAAGCTGTACGCTCCATAGAGTTGGGCTTTATGGCAGAGTGACCAGAAGAAAGCCATTACTTTCAGCAAAAAAACAAAATTGCACATTTTGAGTTTGCGAAAAGGCATGTGGGAGACTCCCAAAATGTATGGAGGAAGGTACTCTGGTCTGATGAAACTAAAATTTAACTTTTCGGCCATCAAAGAAAATGCTATGTCTGGTGCAAACCCAACACATCACATCACCCAAAGAACACCATCCCCACAGTGAAACATGGTGGTGGCAGAATCATGCTGTGGGTATGCTTTTCAGCAGCCACGACTGGGAAACTGGTCAGAGTAGAGGGAAGGATGGATGGTGCTAAATATAGGGATATTCTTGAGCAAAACCTGTACAACTATGTACATGATTTGAGGCCAGGACAGAGGTTCACCTTCCAGCAGGACAATGACCCCAAACACACTGCTAAAGCAACACTTGAGTGGTTTAAGGGGAAACATGTAAATGTATTGGAATGGCCTAGTCAAAGCCCAGACCTCAATCCAATAGAAAATCTGTGGTCAGACTTAAAGATTGCTGTTCACAAGTGCAAACCATCCAACTTGAAGGAGCTGGAGCCGGGGGAATGAGAAAAAAATCCCAGTGGTAAAATGTGGCAAGCTCGTAGAGACTTATCCAAAGCGACTTGGAGCTGTGATTGCCACAAAAGGTGGCTCTACAAAGTACTGACTTTAGGGGGGTTGAATAGTTATGCACATTTACTTTTTCTGTTATTTTGGCCTATTTTTTTGTATGCTTCACAATAAAAAAAAAAACATCTTCAAAGTTGTGGGCATGTTCTGTAAATTAAATGATGCAAATCCTTAAACAATCCATGTTAATTCCATGTTGCGAGGCAACAAAACACGAAAAATGCCAAGGGGGGGGGGGGAATACTTTTGCAAGGCTTATACAAGGAAATTCAAAAAAGTAACCCTGGCAATGGTGTTTGCCACACAATGGGAGGCTATGGGCCCTCTGCGCATTTTTTACATCCTTGGGGCTAGTTTTGCATCCTTCTGGTTACTTTTACGTCCTTCGGCATTGTTTTCGTTGTGTTTGCATTTTTTCGGCAGTCATTTTTCTCTCGTTGAGGTGATCTTCAATGTTTAAAAAACACCAAATATGCCTCAAATTAACTTGCAACCACACTTACAGGCTCCCTGAAACCCCCCCCCCCTCCCCCCGTGTGTGAGTATGTAAGTTAATTTAAGGCAAATTTTGTGTTTTTCCGGTCATTGCAGTTCTGTGGTTCGGGTGTTAAAGTCGGATATTTGGAAGCCATACAGTGCATGTACGGTTTTTGGTCCTTAGTGGTATGGCTCGTAAGGCCGTGCGCCTCAACTGCTAACCTCGCTTTGCGAGGCTCGTAGTTACAGCAAAGTCCAATGGGCCTCCCACGTGACAGCTTGCTTTGCTTTGCAAGGCTCACAAAGCGTGAACAATATCATAAGCATTCCGGACAACCCTGCAGATCCAGAACCCTGCAGACTAGCGACTTGCCCGTAAAAAATGACGGGTCAATAAAATGTAAAGCCATGGCAATTCTGTTTGCCACACAATATAAAGCTTTTGCTACTCTGAGGACCTTCAGCGCTCATTAGGAGCATCTCCTCTCATGTACTTTTGCTCCTCTAAGCACCTTCTGCGCTCATTGCGAGCGTCTCACCTTGTGTGCTTTTGTTCCTCTTAGCACATTTGGCGCAATAAATAGAACTGCAATGTAAAAATGAAAAATGTTTTAGTGCAGTGGAAAGTCAACATTTTTATTTTCCATTACTAATTAATACTTATTAAATTAATGTATGTTAATAAATAATTCTGAATGAACAAATGTATTAGGAAGTGCAAAGCATCCATGTATTTATAAAGTAACGGCAGAGTAAAATATGCTATGTTGTGTATTTTTTTTTATATAGACATTTTTTTTAATAATAATTAGTGAATTAATTAATTACTTAATAAATTAATATACTTTACCTATTTGTAATTAATATATCCAGCAATCAATATCCTGAAGAGCTAACAATCTCTTTTGATTTTCCTGCATCATACAATGTACAGTTGGACTATTGCTGCCCTGATGAGAAAGTGTCAGCAATGTGCCAATTGTGCAGTATAAATAGGCTGTGTGCGTCAGGCCAAACCGTTGCTTTAGTCGGGTTTAGCGCCATTTTAGATTCATAATGTTATTAGCTGCCAGTTAGTGCATTGTCTATGTGTTACACAGCTCGCGAGCATTTTCTGTCCTTTCTAATAGTGTATTTTGTACCTTGTACGTTCCTGGGTAAAAGTGGTACGCGTCTGGCGGTGTTTTGCGTGGTTCGGGGTCGTGTAGCCCCGTTTTCATTTTTTTTAATCTCTCTAACTTTCTATCTCCCTCTCTCTCTCTATCCCTCTCTTTAACTCTCTATCCACCTCTCTCACAATCCCCTCACCTCTCTATCTCTATCACTGTCTTTCTTGATGGGATCCCTTTGTGGTTGGAGACTATGTTAATAGGCAGGGTCTATACATGTTGTGAAGGGGAGAGGTTAATACTGTTAATTACTGGAAAGTCACCAGCCACCACTGGTAAGCACCTCACATAGACCTCCTTCAACCAGGTATAATGGGTGCCTCCAGCAAGGGCATCATTTAAAAAAAAAATTGTATTCCTGGTTATGCCATCAATGAGACTTGATATTTTCAAATACAAATATTCTTTCATTGTAACAGGTCCTTTAAATAATTTTACTTAGCAATTCAGCATTTTGTATGCAGCCTGATTCAATTTAGCTAAATTTAGTCATATGGGATGGAAAATAATAAACAATACTATTGTGGCAAATTGCCAATTGTTATGTCTCAATTTGCTATAGTGAAATATTTTAGTTGTGTGAGTAATAATTATTATTATTATCCTTTATTTCTATTGTGATAACATACCCTGGAGCATCATATAATGGTTAAGTACTATTTTAAGTTCTATTTTAACACATTACAAGAGAATGGAGGGCCCTGTCTTTGAGCATAAAAGCACCTTACAAGATAAAAAATTTTGACAGCCTGTATAATCTAAAGATGACAGTTTTTAAGTAGTGATGTCCCGAACAGTTCGCCGGAGAACTATTCGCGGCGATTTTCGCATGTTCGCGTCTGCCACGAACGGCGAACACATGCGCTTTTCGGTTCGCCCCCTATACTTTATCATTGAGGAAACTTTGAACATCATTTATTTTATTATTTTTTTTTTTTTGTGTGTAATCTATGCCTGCCTGCCAGCGTGTGTGTGTGAAAGGCTAACACCTAACAGCTTATAATGTGCTTATTTTCACTACTCATACCTGGTGGTGTAACATACATTGATAACCACAATTTTTTTTCCTGTAATCTAATTTCAGTTGCTTGCCTGTGTCAGGCTCACAGCTTATATTGTGCTCAGTGACATAAAACAACACTTTTTTGACTGTAATAGATTGAATAGCAATTTCCTGCCTACAGGCGTGTGTGTGAAGCCTATTGCATCTACTCTGCCAACTTTTGCCAGTGCACAGTGATACGTCATATCTGGTGCAACCTTAGTGTACAGTGACATAAAACAACACTTTTTTTACTGTAATCGATTGAATATCAGTTTCATGCCTACAGGCGTGTGTGTGTGAGGCCTACAGCGCCTACTCTGCCAACTTTTGCCAGTGCACAGTGACACTCATATCTGGTGGCACCTTAGATTGCATGCGCAGTGCCCCAAATTTCAAGTAAGAGGTCCGACCAAGCATCTTTTTCCATCTCCCTGTTCCAAAAATCAATGCCATATACACGTCCCCTAGTAGTGGACGTAACAGGGATTAAACCGATAGGAATAGTACTACTTAACAGTACACACCTTATAATAATGCAGACAGAGGCAACGCAGTGAGAGGAGTCTGAAGAAGAGGAGTCAGAGAAGGAAGGTGGCTTTGAGAAGGTGGAAGACCAAACACAGCAGGCGTCCCAGGGGCTTGTTGTCACCTTTCGGGGACCCTTGGTGGCTGGGTGGAGGAAGAGACCTTCAATGGCATCAGTGAGGACAAGGAACGGGACATGGCTAGCTTGGTATCCAACCTTGTGCAAATGGGGAGTTTGCGGTTGTGCAAAGGGACTGTTTGCGGTTGTTTGCGGTGCATTAAACGGGAACAATTGGTCTGTTACTGTGAAGCGGGTGTAACCCTTACACTACCTGATCGATACAACATCATACCTGATGTTTTAAAGCATGTTATTCCAAACAATTTAGGAATGTTAGGTGATTTATGCCCTTTATGGCTTAGAACCAGCATCAACTATGTAATTTTCCGTGGGAGTTTTGCCATGAATTCCCCTCCAGCATGCCACAGTCCAGGTGTTAGTCCCCTTGAAACAACTTTCCCATCACTATTGTGGCCAGAAAGAGTGCCTGTGGGTTTTTAAATTCGCCTGCCTATTGAAGTCTATGGCGGTTCGCAGGGATCGCCCGTTCGCGAACATTTGATTGAAGTTCGTGTCCGATGTTCGCAAACCGAAAATTTTATGTTTGAGACATCACTATTTTTAAGGCAATAGGCTCAAACAAGTGAAGCATATTGAAGAAATGACTGTGAAATCATGCTAATACATATTTCTTTGTTATATTTATTTATTTACTGAAATGGAATAAACATATGAAATGGAATAAACCATGCTCTGCTCGATCTGCTTTGAAGTGTGTGAGACTTACCAATCTGTGACATGTTCCCAGCAATGGGTGGTAACATGCAGCGAGAGACAGTATATGACACACACATGCAGTCCTACAGAGTCTATATCTACATATGCCACAGTGCACACTCCTAGACTTGTGCTCTCTTTTGAATGTCAGATAAATCTTGATATAATAGCAAATTGTATTTATGATCAGTTTGAACTGAAGGTGTTGACCAGTCATTTCATTGATACAAATTATGAAAATATGTTTGCTATCAGGATTTACATGGTCATTGATGCCCCATATATTTTCAGTCATAACCATAGGTCTTACAGTGCTATTGTATGTCAGTTATCTATGCATGTGGGCTGGGGTGTGGGAGACAGAGTAATTCTAGAGGGATACTGCTCATTGTATACACCAGCCAGAGTAAAAGCGTATTTATATATACATACAAACCTCATGATATCTGCAGGGTATTTATCCACCCCATCTCCCCCCCACAATTTCATACACCAATGTGTGTGGTGTGATATGATACTCACTCTGCATGGTTCTCGGCACACCCATGTCCACCTTTCCTGGTAGGCCCACCAATGCCGCTGGCTTAATCCACTCCCTCAGGGTCTGCTCCCATCCACAGTATGTGATGTTGGCTGGAGGCTCACCACCGGTTGTACATGCTGCTCTTGCCTCCTTTGCCATCTTCCTCTTCCCCTTCAGCCGGCTGTCATCATATCTGTGTTTAACTGACCTTACGTCCCTATTAGCGACCCTAATGCCGCAACAGCTGAAGCAATCTGGGACCAGGCCTCTGCCTTCCGGCTAGCCATCACATCTCTTCCACCATGTACAGTATGATTTGATAGCAGGCACGGATTTGTCTGAGGAGGTTGTCCATATCCTCTGGGCTATATTTGGGGGCCCTGTATTTTGACACAGCCCCTTTCCATACCATTCGTGCCTGGGTTTCCTGGCCTCACTGTCCTCTCCTTGGGGCCGGTCTCTCATCCCCACTACCTCCCCCTCTGTAATCAGGCCCCTGACCCTCTGCCCGTCCACCTTGTGTGCCTAAATCTGGGGGCACATCCCTTCCCCAATGATAATCTCACCTCCCCTACAGCAGCAAAATTACTTTCACTTACCTCTTTCCTTGGCCTCTCACAGAATTCTCATCACACCATTATGGTCAATCCCTTAACCTTATGTTTACCCATCACTGCAAAATCTCCAACCTTATCACCTCCCTACTTCCGCTATCTGACCACCACCTCCTAATCTGCAACCTCACCACACTTTCCACTCATGGTCCTTTTTCAATCCCTGCCACCAGAACCCACACCAGAACCTATACAACTATGGATGAAATCTCTCACAACAGCAGACTTCCTTCATTACAAGTTTATTTTTCTCTCCTACTTCTCTGACAATCTTGCCAAACAGCACTATTTCTCATTGATAATATCAAATCTGTACTCCAACCCAAACGTTTGCTCACTACATTTAACACACTTCTCTGTCCACGACTATCTCACGCTTATTCTTGTGTCACAGCTGCAGACTTTGCCAGCCACTTTAGAAATACAATTGAAATTATCCCAACTAAACTCTCCACTCAATGTGGCTCAAACACTCTCTCCTCTCAACAAACTGACAACACTCCGTTTTTATGCCTCTCCAATCCCACATCCTCTATGGGCTCCTTTGACCTTGTAACTGGGGATGAAGTCTCTACTTTACTCTTATCTTACAATTTGCCCACAAAATCCTATTCCATTGCAGATAATCCCTCTCCTCTCAACCACATTTCTCCCAGTTCTTACACATCTATACAATCTTTCCCTAAACACTGGCAAGTTTTCATCATCTTTAAAATGTACTATAATTACAACCATTCTAAAAAAAAAAAACCTAATCTGACTCTGCTTTAGGATCAAACTATCACCCTATCTCTCTACTTCCAAACTGCTTTAAAACTGCTTGAGTCACTTGTCTACAATCACCTTATCCAATTTACTTCCTCAAACTCCCTTCTTGACCCCTTCCAATCTGGCTTTCATCTCAAACACCTCACAAAACTCACTAATAACTTGCTCACCGCCAAGTTAAAGGGCCACTATTCTATTCAAATTCTCCTGGAATTCTGCTGCTTTTGATGCCATTGATCACCCTCTTCTAATACAATATCTCTGCACTCTTGACATCGATGACACAGCTATCTCATAGTTCACATCCTACCTAGAAGATTAAACATTTAGTGTCTCCTTCTCTAGCAACTCTCCTTCGCCTTGCCCTCTGACTGTTGATGTACCCTAAGGATCAGTACTAGGCTCCCTCCTACTTGGAATAGAAGAGGGTGGTCAAACGTATCAAAAGCAGCAGAAAGTGTAAGGAGAATTAGAATAGAAAAGTGACCCTTTGACTTGGTGGTGAGCAAGACATTATGACTTATGTGAGAGCTGTGTCTGGGGAGTGTTGGTGTAAAAATCAAGATTGGAAGGGATAAGGAAGGAAGTTGAATGAAATACATTGGTTAAGGCAATTGCAGACTGTGTATTAGCCATGAAACCTCTTAGGAGAATCATCACAGAATACTGGAAGTAATTTCTACTAATTGTAAACTGAACAGTATCATTCTAGAAAATAAATTAACTTTGAGAATATTGCATTATTAGCTCAATACACTGTAATGATAGATAGATAGATAGATAGATAGATAGATAGATAGATAGATAGATCACACATATACAAATAAATAAAACATTACCAATGAAGCATTACTACTTCATGGCATTTCAATATTTTGAAGGATAACTCACAAATAAAAAAATGATTTCACAAGATTGGTTTAGAGATGGCCCAGGGTATTATACTAACATACAGCTTCTTAACCGTGGAAGAAATACAATAATATTGATACTAAAAATATAAAATACACAGACATAATGGCAAACACAGTAACAATAATACAAGGATAACATGGGTGAGTAACTCTGGTGAACTAATAATTCTCTTTCAATGTAGAATATAGAAAAATATAAAACTAGGTTACATGCAAAAAACAAAAAATAAAGCAGGAGGGGACAGGCTTTATTATTTTTGTGCAATGTGCTCACTTACAATCCCAGTGATAGCTTGAAAGAGGTCAGTTTATGTAGTGGATATTAAAAGTATTAGCAACAGTAACAGGTAAAAAAGAAATGTGGAAGTATTATAAAATAGGCAGAATTCTAATGAATTTAGATCTACAAAACATATGCACCACAAGAAAATAATAGACCGTACATGAAAAATGTTTAAGGAAAATAAGGGAACTGATCAACAGTCAATCATCCTAGTAGTTTTTAGAGACATATGAAGTTGTACAAACAACATTTTAATGGGCCACTGAAGTCACCAGTTGTGGTCTGTACAATTAGTTAGATAGTAGAAAGGCATGTGGTTGAATAATGAATGTAGAGGCTTTTTATATTGTGGTTGAAGATTGTCTGAAACCCTCCCTGATCTGATGAATATTTAATCAAACTGCCCCATCTGACGCATGAGAATCTGCTGTGTAGGGTTCAGTGATAAATCTACACAGATAGCTCAGTGGGAAAAACATCTGTATGTAATGATGCTGATTGCGATTCAGATACAGATGTCTCTCTTTTTTTCATTGTCTGCACCTTACAATGCAGATGTCTCAATTTGCAATACATAGCATAGATATTACAAGTGCAACTGTCTTTTATACATTAGTAGATCAATTGGTATGTTAATTGCAATTAATGTTTATAATATACTAGCGACTTGCCCGTCAAAAATGACGGCAATAAAAACTGAAGCCTGGCAATGCTGTTTGCCACACAATGTAAGTTTCTCCCCCTCTACTTTACTGGCCTTGTGATGAGCGCCTTTGGCGCTCATCACAGGCCTTGCAATGAGCCCCTTTGGAGCTCATTGCGAATCTCTCCCTCTGTCTACTTCCTCCCTCGTGTCTTATTTCCCCCCTCCTCTCCCTCCCTTGTGTCTCCTTCCGCCTCGTCTACCTCCCTTGTATCTCCTGCCCCCCTGTGTTTTTACCTCCCTCTCCCTCCCGTGTCTCTAAACCCCTCCTCTGTGTCTCTTTCCCCCTTCTCCCTCCCATGCATCTCTCCCCCCCCCCCGCATCTCTCCCCCCCCCTGTGTCTCCCCCAACCCTCCCCTGTGTCTGTTCCCCCCTGGCCTTTGTCTCTTTCCCCCTCCCCCTGTGTCTGTTCCGGCCTTCCTCGTGTCTCCATTTCCCTCCTTTGTGTATCTTCCCCCCTGCACTCTCTCCCCTGTGTCTCTTCCCCCTCCTCTCACTCCCCTGTGTCTCTTCCCTGTCTCTTCCCCCTCACCCTCTGTGTCTCTCCCCACTCTGTGTTTTCCACCCCTCTCCCTCTGTGCCTCTTCCCCCCTCTCCCTCTGTGCCTGTTCCCCCCTGGCCTGTGTCTCTTTCCCCCTTCCCCCTGTGTCTGTTCCCCTCTTCCCCCCCCATTTCCCTCCCATGTGTACCTTCCCCCTGTTCTCCCTCCCGTATGTCTTTTCCCCCTCCTCTACCTCCCCTGTGTCTCTTTCCCACCTATCCCTCTGTGTCTCTTTCCCACCTATCCCTCTGTGCCTCTTCCCCACTCTCCCTCTGTGCCTCTCCCCCCACCTCTTCCCCACTCTCACATCTGCTCGCGGCTCGTGCCGCGCCGTGCGCGTGCGCGGCTCACGCCGCGCTCTGCGCCTGCGCGGCTTGCGTCGCGCGTGTGCGCCTCGCGCAGCGCTCTGCGCGTGCGCGGCTACTGCTGCGCAATGCGCAGTTTATCATTGTCAAACTGCGATTCGTCGCAAGCGTGCCGACGAATCGCAGTTAGACAATTATAATATGTGATACATATATATATATATATATATATATATATATATATATATATATATATATACACATATGATGAATCCATTCTGAAAATAAGTGCATTTATATTTTTAAAAATGTTTAAATTACTTGCTTGGCTAATTATACCTTTCATTATTATTATTATTATTATTATTATTATTATTATTATTATTATCTTTTATTTGTATCGCGCCAACATATTCCGTAGCGCTATACTGGGGATAAGAACAGGGGAAATACACATTTAACAAATTCAAAAGTTGAAGTGCCCTGTTTTAAACTTAGAATCTTAGCAGAAAGTGCTTTATCCCAAAGCACCCTACAAGACTGGAAACTCGCTACTTACAATCTAAAGGGGATTAAAGGGCAGAGAACTAGGGAAGAGTAACAAATAAGAAATTACAAGGGTCAGGAAGCAAGTGAAAGATAGACAGAGTTTTATTTTAGAGGAAGAGGGGAGGGATCTGAGGTGAAAGACTAGTTTGTTGGCTGACCCCTAGTGTTGAGATGATATATCTGCAAGTAGGAAGTCAGGTGATTTCCATGGCTCTATAAATTTAATCTGAGTTGGGGAGTGTGGGTGGGCAATATTCTGAGAATCTCACAGATGTAGTAGGCCTTAAACCAGAGTAAATTTGCACTGACAGTACAGGAAGATAGGGGAGTTAGGAAGGAATGGGAGAGAGACCTTAGAATGAAGGTATGTGAGGAGGGGGGAGGAGATTTGAGGTAATTATGCCAGCCATAAATGGGGGAAGGTGGGGACGGCAAAGCAGGGTATAGGAAACAGTTAAAAATTGAAAACAAAATTTCAGAAATATTTCTATCTGCCAAGATATAATAACATGCATACAGTAGTGATATTAATAAACATATTGGCTCCAGTGATGGCGCAGTTTCCATAGTCTCCTCCATAACTGCTGAGGTGTTGTGAATGCAATTCTGAGAATCTCACAGATGTAGTAGGCCTTAAACCAGAGTAAATTTGCACTGAAAGAAAGAGAGAGAATGGATTGGGGTCAGACAGTACAGGAAGATAGGGGAGTTAGGAAGGAATGGGAGAGAGACCTTAGAATGAAGGTATGTGAGGAGGGGGGAGGAGATTTGAGGTAATTATGCCAGCCATAAATGGGGGAAGGTGGGGACGGCAAAGCAGGGTATAGGAAACTGTTAAAAATTGAAAACAAAAAGTCAGAATATTTCTATCTGCCAAGATATAATAACATGCATACAGTAGTGATATTAATAAACATATTGGCTCCAGTGATGGCGCAGTTTCCATAGTCTCCTCCATAACTGCTGGGGTGTTGTGAATGCAATTCTGAGAATCTCACAGATGTAGTAGGCCTTAAACCAGAGTAAATTTGTACTGAAAGAAAGAGAGAGAATGGATTGGGGTCAGACAGTACAGGAAGATAGGGGAGTTAGGAAGGAATGGGACAGAGACCTTAGAATGAAGGTATGTGAGGAGGGGGGAGGAGATTTGAGGTAATTATGCCAGCCATAAATGGGGGAAGGTGGGGACAGCAAAGCAGGGTATAGGAAACAGTTAAAAATTGAAAACAAAATGTCAGAAATATTTCTATCTGCCAAGATATAATAACATGCATACAGTAGTGATATTAAAACAAACATATTGGCTCCTGTGATGGCGCAGTTTCCATAGTCTCCTCCATACCTGCTGAGGTGTTGTGAATGCAATTCTGAGAATCTCACATATGTAGTAGGCCTTAAACCAGAGTAAATTTGCACTGAAAGAAAGAGAGAAAATGGATTGGGGTCAGACAGTACAGGAAGATAGGGGAGTTAGGAAGGAATGGGAGAGAGACCTTAGAATGAAGGTATGTGAGGAGGGGGGAGGAGATTTGAGGTAATTATGCCAGCCATAAATGGGGGAAGGTGGGGACGGCAAAGCAGGGTATAGGAAACTGTTAAAAATTGAAAACAAAATGTCAGAAATATTTCTATCTGCCAAGATATAATAACATGCATACAGTAGTGATATTAATAAACATATTGGCTCCTGTGATGGCGCAGTTTCCATAGTCTCCTCCATACCTGCTGAGGTGTTGTGAATGCAATTCTGAGAATCTCACAGCTGTAGTAGGCCTTAAACCAGAGTAAATTTGCACTGAAAGAAAGAGAGAAAATGGATTGGGGTCAGACAGTACAGGAAGATAGGGGAGTTAGGAAGGAATGGGAGAGAGACCTTAGAATGAAGGTATGTGAGGAGGGGGGAGGAGATTTGAGGTAATTATGCCAGCCATAAATGGGGGAAGGTGGGGACGGCAAAGCAGGGTATAGGAAACAGTTAAAAATTGAAAACAAAATTTCAGAAATATTTCTATCTGCCAAGATATAATAACATGCATACAGTAGTGATATTAATAAACATATTGGCTCCAGTGATGAAGCAGTTTCCATAGTCTCCTCCATACCTGCTGAGGTGTTGTGAATGCAATTCTGAGAATCTCACAGATGTAGTAGGCCTTAAACCAGAGTAAATTTGCACTGAAAGAAAGAGAGAGAATGGATTGGGGTCAGACAGTACAGGAAGATAGGGGAGTTAGGAACTTATATCCAGTGAATATGTTATGTGCTAAGATCTGCTAGTTTAGACGGAAATATTCCACATGTAAGTTTAGACGGAAATATTCCACATGTAAAAGTTAAATATATAAACATGCATTTTAAAGAAAATACTTAGATTTGCTAACAGAGGATTAAAAAACATCTTGATTAACGACAAATACATATTAAATAGATTTACATATAGTGTTGTGTCAAGGACACTTACACTACATTTAGAGAACATTGCAACCTTCTGTTAGGCAGAGATAATATTCTCATGAGAAAGAGTAAATCTGTCTGAAATAAACAAAACAAAAACAGAAGAAGGATTATAAAATTGAGCTTTGGTGGCTATTACAAGGCATAACCCAATACAAATGTGCATTTCAATGTAAATGTATGTTATACAGTTGATATATGTAACAAGATTTGACTGCAAATGCATATGTGGTGTAAATGCAAGAGAGTTCACATAGGTAAAATCTCTTTGAATATACTATAGACCCCAATGTAATCTCCAAGATATTTAATGCATACTTCTTATAAAATTACTATTTTTGCTACGGATCTGAAAATAAAATGAGAAAAAAAATATTTCCATCTAAACTAGCAGATCTTAACACATAACATATTCACTGGATATAAGTTCCAATAGGATGCAAAATCACTAAACTCACTGACAGACACATACAAACTTACATTCCCTCAAACTCACTCACAGACACACACACTCACAGACACACACACACACACATTCACAGACACACAGTCATTCACAGACTTACACACACTCACACTCTTTCACACTCACTCACAGACACAAACACTAGCAAACACACACTCACACACACTCACATACACATTCACAAAGATACACTCATAGACACTCGCTCACACTCAAACACACACAATCACAGACACACACACTCACACAGTTTGACTCACAGACACACACTCACTCACAGACTTACACACACCCACACACATTCACAGATAAATACAGACTTACACACACTCATTCACACACTTACACACAGACACTTACTCACAGACTCACAGGCACACTCACACTCATTCACATACTTTTTCACAGACACTCATTCACAAACTCACACACAAGCACACTCACGCACTCACTCACAGACACATTCACACAGACACACTTATAGGCACACACACAGACACACTCATAGACACACACTCACTCATTTTCAGACACACACAATCAAACATACACACACTCACTCACAGACACACACTCACAGATACACACTCACAGACACATTCACACAGACACACTTATAGACACTCACTCACACTCAGACACACACAATCAAAGATACACACACTCACTCACAGACACACACTCACAGACACACACTCACTCACAGACACAAACAGACTTACACACACCCCTCACATTCACAGACACATACAGACTTACTCACACAGACACTCACTCATTCACACACTTACAAACAGACACTCACTCACAGACACACACACTCACACACACACATTCTCAGGCTTACACACACACACTCACACACACACATTCTCAGACTTACACACACTCACATACACACTCACAGATACATTCACACAGACACACTCATAGACACTCACTTACACTCAGACACACACAATCACAGTCACACAAACTCACACACACACTCACAGACACATACTCACACAGACACACTCATAGACACTCACTTCAGACACATGCAATCACAGACACACACACTCACTCACTCTCAGACACACACAATCACAGACACACACACTCACACACACACTCACACACACAGCCTTGCACACACTCACTCACATTCACAGATACATACAGACTTACACACACTCACACAGACACCCACGCTCACACACACACAAATTCACAGACTTACACACACACTCATACAAACAGAGGCACATGCATTAACAGACACACGCACGTGCAAAACATCTGCATGCACGCACACATGCACGCACAGTGGCATCATCAGCAGCTTCTGATCAGCGTTCTTGACGCAGCTAGTGCTGCCCCTCCCTTCCTATGCCAGTGGGTCTTACAACCCCATTAAATTTCCCCCTCACTATTAAATTGCTATGAGTTCCCAAACACGCCCTGGCGTTCAAGCCTGTAACTCACAAAAGGAGGCAAAAATATTACTGGCTCAAAATAGAACATGCAAAGGGTTTACAGGCAAGTTCTCATCAATGTAAAAAACAATAAAAACACACCGGGTGAATTTCAAAATATGGGGAAAGCATGGAAAGACATTACAATTACTTGCACAATAAACCCCCCCCCCCCCCCAAAAAAATAGACATTTAAAAAATATTTTATTTCATAATAGGTTGGAATGGTCATGCATCATGCATATGCCAATATGAAAAGCCATGCTGCAACATGCATAAAGCAATTAAAGACGCACTACCATTACTCAGCAATCCACAAGGGGACCAGGGGAACATACACCACACTAATGTAAATTGAGGAATAGCAAACATAGTGGGAGAAGATTACCCCTGATGGAGGTGAGTTGGCTGTTGATCCATGTGCCTCTGCACAGCCTCCAAGTGTTGTATGTGCCCCTGGTCCCCTTCATGGTGAGGGGGCTTGGGTACATGAATTAATATGTGATCTATACCAAGTAGGCCCACTGTAGGTGGGAAGGTCATAGCAGAGAGGTCAGACCAATCATAGTCCACTAGAGAAGAACTGGCAACCCACTCTTGTCAAATTAGCACCTGTCATATTCCTATCAGGCCCTCAGGGGAAGGTTGATACTGCACAGTATCACAAATTGGACTTTGCATGTGTATTAACCCTTTATTATTATTATATATGATATATATTATTATATGATATCTAATACTATTATGATTATTATTATTGTTACTAGCTACTTGCCTGTCAAAATGACGGCATGATAGAGTTACATAGTTACATAGTTACCTAGGGCCTCATTCTATTAGCGGCCGCAGCCGTTGCGGGGCCGCAAGGACCGGCCGCAAGCTATTTGGCTATTCTATTCCCTTACGGCCGGGGGCTCCGGCAGGCTTGCGGCCGGTGCCTTGCTATCTCTTGCGGCCGCTCGCGCCAGAGGAAAGCCTTTGATCTAAAACGGCCGCAAGAGTTTCGGCCGTAAGAAATTCCTATTTGCAATTCAATTGCTCCGGGAAACCTCTCTGCAAGGCTAAAAACGAGCCGCAGCTTACTTGGAGGAAAGAGGTCTCGCTAGCACCAATTAAGCACATAAAATAGCTCAAATAAAGCCATCCTGCACTTTGAGAAGACAACAAAGGGATTTTAGGTGTTAGAAAAAATAGCACATAATTATCCGATACTCAAATCCGTAAAATATTTTATTTTTAATATCCGTAAAATATCCATGTAAAAAGTCCAGAGGGCTTGGAGCACCTCAGACACGCCCATGCCGCAGCCGGAAAATAAACAGTTAATTTGAACTCGGGTTTGGGCTGATGTGCAAGCTTGAGAGTGGGTTACTTTTAATCCTCATGTCCCCCAATATGATCCCTAGCATTTACAGAGCTGTACAGTGCAGGCTTGAATTTATTTTTGCGTTTTTAGATTTCAGCGCTTACGGCCGGTTCCAAGATATGCGGCCGGCCGTAAGATGAGATCCTTGCGGGGCCGTATAATAGAATCGCGAGTTAACAGAACCCCCGCAAGGAATCGCAGCCTTACGGACGATTTACGGCCGCTAATAGAATGAGGCCCTTAGTAATTAAGGTTGAAAAAAGACTTTCAGTCCATCAAGTTCAACCTGTTAAGATCTCCTCTGATCTGCAATATACGGATTAGTTATTAATTAAATTATTGATTAAATAATTATTATTAGAGTGTTATACATGATTTTTTTCTGTCTGTTTATATGCTCTAATTGTATCTGTAAGATATATTTTTTAGGTGTTCCTTTAAGCAATCAAAATGTAATTATATGTTGTTAAATTCTGTTTTTATTGATTTATTTCGCAATCAATAATGAACAATATCTTCATATGAAAGTGCATCATTGTTTTTTTATTAGTAATATACCTACAAATCCTAAGATTGTGTAATTGAACTGTCTTACACGTTTAAAAATTCAGTCTTGTTTATTACATGCTATTATTTTTTTGTTCTGCAAAACAATACTGGAGACAATTTTTTTTAAACAGCATAGCTTTAATTATTTTTAATATAGATGAAAATGATAACAATGTAAAAAATAGCACTAATTAATTGATATTTTTTTATTACATTGTGTTTGTTTTTATTATAGCTGAATATCATAACAATGTCAGCAAAGTTCAGTAATGAATTGAAGTTTGGTGGATTTTTTTTTATTACATTAAATTATTCACCAATTTGTTTATAACAAACTCCTAACTAATATATTCATTTTAATTGTAACATGTAATCTTTGTTTAATATACATGAATATCATAACAATGTACAACCAATTTTTTTTGCATGTCTTATTCTGTTAGATTTTTTTATACAATAAGATTAAACATTTTTAATATGCTAAAGCAATACATTTTAATTTACAAATGTCTAAATTTCCTGAAATGAACAATGTCTTACAAAAACATTTTAAAATAATAAATTTTTATAGTATCTGTATATACAGTGTATTGCAGTGCTTCATAAACCGTTCCGCTCACCATACTGGACTTAATTTAAGTGTAACACTGTGTGAACAGAGGAGAGGCAATTATTAATCATCTGGAAATTGATGCGGTTTGTGTCACCTGCGTTTACACAGTGTTACATTTAAATATTGAGCTGTATTTGACCTATAATTCCTGGATTTGGCAGATTAAAAGTTGCACAACTTAATCCATGACATAGAAAGAATTGTTGAATTTCCATTAATGCTTTTAATTCTGCTATTGACTCCTTATAAGGATTCAAAAAGTCTTCATACATATTTTTTTAAATGTTTCCCACAAAGCTAATGCATAAGAAATATGGCAACATATGCAAATGAATGCAAACTGTTCCCTCATCTGGCATGGCATTTTACATAATACTGCTTCTTCTAGATATCTCTCCCATTCTGTATAATCAGCAAGGAAGATTTCCATGTCGCGCAGCTAATTAAAATGTATCGTAAACTATGTCATTTACAGTTCTCAAGTGTTCAAAACTTTGTGCAATAGGAACATGTAAAAGGAGTAAACGTAAGCAGGAATGTTCAATGTCTCTTGGACTTACCGTATACATTCTGGTAATAATTTTATTACCCTCCTTTTTTCTCTGTTTCCATAAGCCATTTATGAAAACATAATGATATGGAATCTCATTGTATAAGTATTCACTTGCCTCCATGTCGTTACAATTCAAAATAAACCAAGCAGTAAGTGTGGTTTGTCGATGTTTATTTTGTGCCAAAGCATGTTCTTCATTGCCGGGATTGAAATAAACAAATTGTCTTTGAAGGAAATGTACAGCTAATCAATAGACAGCATGCATTTCAAATTTAAGAAGCCACCACATTGCTTCTGGCTCACTGACATAGCGAGCATCTACATGAGAAGCAAGTTCATCATGAAGTAACGCATTGTGCTCTTCGCTTGTGCCACTTTTTACCACAACAGTTGCTGCATCATATCCTGTATAAATATATTTGTAGACATATTTAATAGATTTTATGGAAGAGCAAGCTTCCACATTTATGTGTGCATTATACTTCCTTAACAGATGTGGATTATATGGCACCACATATGTGTTATCCACATTTTTTCCATGAATTATTGACTTTTGACCTTTTTTTTTTCTGTACGATGGATATCCATCACAATTTGCAAATGTTTGATCTCTTAATTCTTTAGAGAAAACTTTGGTGCATTTTTTATTTTCCATACATGGTGAATGTGGATTTAGCTCTCCACATGGGTCATGAAGTAAGCTATGTGTTACAATGTCATATAGTCTTGCATGTATTTGTGGATCTGGTAGTTCAGTAATAATAACTGAATCCACTTTATCTGCAGTATTCAATTTATCATTTGCATGAAGTATTATAAGAATATGCGCCTGTGGCAGGCCTCAATTCAATGGTATAAACATAAGCCACACACTTTCCAAATACATTTCTGCTGGTTATGTCATGTATTAAGGCTGTTAATTTTATTTTGAAGTCTCTTGCCACTAAGTCTACCCAAAGCAGTTTGTCCAAGGTTCAAATTATCAATAATCTCTGGCCATTGAAGATTACATGTAAATGTAATAAATAAATCCGGTTTCCTTAATATAGTTATAGATAGCCATATCATCATTGTATCTCTCTCGCAAATTGTGAATAGATCCTTGGAAACAAGATGGTAAAATGATGGCTCTTCCAGCTGGCAGATCACTTCTGCCACATAATCCATGACGCCACAATAATGTTCAACACATAGTTTATTTTGTTGAAATTTTATGAAATTTCAATTATTTGGCTTCTACTTGGAGGTACAAATCAACGATCCATTGTTGTGTCAGTTTTCCAGCACTTAAGATGGAATTAAATGCATCTTGAATTGCAGTGTAAGCCTTTTTAAATTCAAGCATGGAAATATTATTTCTGACATTTACTTTACTGTTTGGATAACTGTCAAGGATTAATTTTGGTTGCCATCCGGTTTCAACATGGGAATACATAATTGAATATGTTATTGGATCCAAATTGGTACTTAATATACTGATGTTAATGAAAGGTTGCTCTTTATTTTTTGGATATATTCTAATTTCCCTTTAAAAAGGTGGTTTGCCATCCTCCTTTTTAAAGACTATTGCAACCTCATTGGCTGTGGGTAAGTTATAACATTGTTTATCAGAATGATGATCTCTTCTAAGAACCATATTGACTCTTGGGATTGGCAACTGATTTGTTGAGCATGAAAGGATTGTTGTTGTTCAATCTCTGACATTTTGTTTATAAGCTTGAGTGTATGGATTTTTGTCCATAATCTTATCAAGCTCATGTAAAACAGCAGCTAAGTATTTAGTATTTTCAGATAGCTGCATACGTTGTTCCACAGCTTACATTGTATCTAGGACATATAGTTGAGCAAATTGTTTTCTTCCGGGTGTAAATGGGAAGTATGGTGGTAAATTTGCCCCTGTACTTTAAAGCAGTAAGGCTCATGTCCGGCAACATTACCAACTAATTTTTCCCCTTAGATGCAAAAGAAATGGCAACTACGATTGATCGCAACCTCACCGTCTGGGTCTCCATCTCTCCCAGCCTCTTTCATCCCTGCAAGAACATGATCAAGCACCAGATCTCAGCAGGGATGCGATCAGGAGCCACTGCTGGGGTCCTGTGTGTATGTTCATGAGACACTCTCTCTCTCTCCTCAGCACTCCCCCTCTCTTAGGAGTCTCTCCTCAGCACATTCTCCCTTGTACTCAGGTCGGTGCAGGTCTGTCTCGGCACCAACGCTGCTCCCTGTACTGAGGTGTCAGGGATGTCTGAGCTCAGTGCTCTGTGTGGGATTTGCAAGAAATGTGCTTACAAAGCCATTTTTCGTTTCACATTGATGTAAACTAACAAATTAACAAGTTTCACCAATTTGCCATTTCAGATTGATGTAAAATAACTAATTCAGATTAATTACCAAATTTCCCCAATTACCGTTTCAGATTGATGTAAAATAACGCATTTAGGAAATGTTTCGTTTCACATTCATGTAAACTAACGAATTAACAAGTTTCACCAATTTGCCATTTCAGATTGATGTAAAATAACTAATTCAGATGAATTAACAAATGTTGCCAATTTGCCGTTTCAGATTGATGTAAAATAACACATATAGGCAATTTTTCATTTCACATTCATGTAAACTAATGAATGAACAAGTTTTATCAATTTGACATTTTAGATTGATGTAAAATAATGAATTCAGATGAATTAACAAGTTTCGCCAATTTGCCGTTTCAGATTGCCGTAAAATAACACATTTAGGCAACTTTTCGTTTCACATTCATGTAAACTAACGAATGAACAAGTTTAATCAATTTGCAGTTTCAGATTGATGTAAAATAATGAATTCAGATGAGTTAACAAGTTTCGCCAATTTGCCGTTACAGATTGATGTAAAATAACGAATTCAGATGAATTAAGTTTCGCCAATTTGCTGTTTCAGATTGATTTAAAGCATTGCATTTAGGCAATTTTTCGTTCATATTCATGTAAACTAACGAATGAACAAGTTTCATCAATTTGCCGTTTCAGATTGATGTAAAATAACAAATTCAGATAAATTAACAAGTTTCGTCAATTTGCCATTTCGGATTGATGTAAAATAACGCATTTAGGCAATTTTTCATTTCACATTCATGTAAACTAATTTATGAACAAGTTTCATCAATTTGCGGTTTCAGATTGATGTAAAAAAAATAATTCAGATGAAGTAACAAGTTTCGCCAATTTGTTTCAGATTGATGTAAAATAAAGCATTCAGATGAATTAGCAAGTTTCGCCAATTTGCCGTTTCAGATTGACGTAAAATAAAACATTTAGGCAATTTTTCGTTTCACATTCATGTAAACTAACGAATGCAAAATTTTCATCAATTTGCCATTTCAGATTGGTGTAAAATAATTAATTCAGATGAATTAACAAGTTTTGCCAATTTGCCATTTCAGATTGATGTAAATAACGCATTTCGGGCAATTATTCGTTTTACATTCATGTAAACTAACAAATAAACAAGTTTTATCTATTTGCCATTTCAGATTGATGTAAAATAATGCATTTAGGCAATTGCCCCGTCATTTTTGATTGACAAGTCGTTAGTAAATAATAATACTTTACTCATTACAGCTTAGAATGTCTTAACTGACATCAGCATAAAATATAATATTTACCATAATGTATTTTTTTTTTATTTAAAACTTATCAATAACTGAGGAGGCCAAATATTTCTAGACATCGGCTTAAGCCCTGTATTTGTACATTACTGACTCCAACTAAAGTAATGACAAGTGTGTAGGGAAGTATGATTGTGTGTATGTATGTTTTTAAAATTCCTGATTATAGTAATAAGAAACTGCTTAATTAGGAGGTGTTTAAAATGCTGCTTGAAATTATGCTTTTAATGTTAATGGAGATTAACTTTACATTTGATCATGTCAATTAAATTCTTTAGTTTGAATACTATAGGTTTAAATCCCCCAACTAAAAGAAGCTTATTACTGAAGCTAACGACAAGAAAAAGCGGATGTGATTCTGCTTCAGGAGACCCACTGGGATAAAACACGAATGGCAATTTTCAATACTAATCTTTTTGAGTATAACTACAATTCTACGTATAAGAAGAACTCTAGGGGGATTTCTTTACTTTTCGGTAGAAAACTAAAGGTAAAAGAAACTTTAGTGGAAATTGACCCAAATGGAAGATTCATTTTATGAATTGGGGAAATCAATGATCAAAAAACGACACTATTGAACTTATACTCCCCCAATGAAAAACAACTGCTCTTTATCAAAAGGATGTTTAATAAAATTAACAAATATGGTCAAGGTATGACAATTATTGCTGGCGACTACAACTTGGTTGCAGACCCAGATGTAGATTGCAGCGCTCAAAAATTATTCAAGAACACTAATCTTTTATATTGGAATTCTCAACAATTTAGTAAAGTAATCGGATCTAATGATTTGTACGATGCTTAGAGGACCACTCTACACCCTAATCAAAGGGATTACTCTTATTACTCAACTGTACATAATCTCTTTTCGAGGATAGATCTTTTTTTTATTAAAAAGCTATGTATGAATAAAGTGGAGAAAGTAGAAATTGGTAACATCTTGTTCTCTGATCATACGCATATATAAATGATTGTTAAGTTAAATAAAGGATTGAAAAGTAGACGTCCTTGGAATTTAGAGGATTTTGTTCTGGATGATAATACAAGAATTTCATATCTGAAAGAGGAAAAAATAAAATGTCTTGATTTAAACTCCAAATCGTCTTCTTCTAATAGTATGCTATGGTTAATTCTAAAAGAGTATACTAAGAGTTTACTAATCAAAACAAAATTTCAAGTAATTAAGCAACGAGGTCCTTCATTAAAAGAACTAATGGTAAAATTATATAATTTTGAAAAAACTAATAAGCTAAATCCAGATAGCACAATTAACTCTGACATTAAAAAAATTCAAAAAGAGATAAATGACATAAATCAAAAACTTACTAAGAAAGCTTTACTTTGGATTAGACATAAATGCCACTATTTGGACAATAAAACAAGTAAAATCTTAGTGAAAAAAATAAAAAAAATCAAATGACAAAAGGAGTATAGATTCCTTGATCTTTGACTGTAAGAATATTATTAATCCTAATGAAATAGCTAATTCGTTTGCTGACTACTTTGAAAAGCTAAATCATTTATTTCATGATCCTTTGTTCAAAAGACCAACATCTCAGGAAATTCAAACTTTTCTGGATAGTTATAAAATTCCTAGAATTTCTAACTCCAACCTCAAAAGACGTAAACAATTTGATGAAATGGAAATTA
This sequence comes from Discoglossus pictus, assembly GCA_027410445.1. Lineage (NCBI taxonomy): Eukaryota > Metazoa > Chordata > Amphibia > Anura > Alytidae > Discoglossus > Discoglossus pictus. The sequence goes on along the minus strand of CM050164.1, from coordinate 116,704,105 downwards.
ACAATGCGATTAAGAACCTAAAACCATTTACCACTCCCAGCCTTGATGGATACACCAATACATTTCATAAAATATTTCACTCTGTTTTGAGTCCAGTTCTTAAAGAAGTATTTAATGAACTTAAAAATAATGGAATTATCCCTAAAGAGATGCTTTGTGCTAATATAATTATGATCCCTAAAAAAAGCCCAGGATTTAAAAGCTTGCAGTAGTTATAGACCAATTTCTCTTATGAACTGGGACTTGAAATGATATGCCAAGATTATTGCTGTGAGGTTGAAAAATATAATAGATAAATTGGTTACAATAGATCTTTCCGGATATATTTCCGGCAGACAAGGGTCCGACAATGTTAGAAAATATATTGACTTAATGTTGATAGTGAGGAGCTCTGGTGCTCCCACCCTGCTCATACCGTTAGACTCTGAAAAAGTGTTTGACAGAGTAGGGTGGGAGTACATGAGTCTAACATGGAATAAAATGGGATTTGCAAACTTCAGGTCTTGCGTCATAGGAGCACTGTATTTAAATCCATCCACTTCCGTTTGCGGAATTTGATTAAATTCTAGGAATTTTTCTATTTGCAATGGTACCCGTCAGGGTTACCATCTCTCCCCCTCCCTGTTCGCTTTAATGATAGAATCATTGGTGGGTGCAATTAGGAGCTCCTCAAATATTGGGGGCATCAGAGTGGGAGAGAGAGTATAGGACAACTTTAGAAGATTTAATGCAGGAGGTATAGCATACACAGTACTAAAAATGTACCAAACAGTTGTTATGATGTCACATGTAACTAAATGGGTTCAACCACAAAATAAATATTTATGGTAATATATTAAAGAAATCCTGATTAGAAATAGAGATTTAAATTTTTTTATAAAACTTTATCCTACCAACTTTATAGATAAAGAAGCATTTATTCTTAAATCTTTATTCAAAGATTGGAAAACATTAAATAGCTAAGTTTAACAACATAAATTGGGGTCTTATATGGGGCAAAATGGGAATTCAAAATTTAGGCGATATGTATTTAGAGGGTCAATTGACCACCTTCAGTAAATTAAAAATATAACATCAACTGGGAACTGGTTGGCGTTTGAACAGATGCTTTATTGGATAAAAAAGCAAAAACTCAGTGTAGATCTATTTAGGAAGTTTAATGAATTTGAATTGTTGATTAAAAATAGTCAGTCAATATACCTGATTTCTAAGTTTTTTAATATATTAAGATCAGACCAAGAAAAAGATAAAGTGACAGGTATGAAATCTTGGGAAGTAGGCTTGGGTATGACAGTATCAATTGATAATTGCTTTAGGGCTCTTAAACTCAAAAATAAATGTTTGTATAACACCTCAATAAAATAAATTATGTTCAAGTTAGGTAATAGATTGCTAATTGTACCCATTAGAGTCTACCAGGTTTCACATGATAAGGCTGATATGTTTTGTTGGAGGGAATGTAGATCAATTGGAAATCATTGGCACATTTTGTGGGATTGTCCCATTATTAAACAAATTTGGAAGACTGTTTCATACTTGTGTCCAAAATCCTTTCATGTAAAATTTCACATAACGCACTAGTTGGTCTTTTTCACATATTTCCAACAAATTTTAATTTATATGAAAAAGCAATGATGATCCAAATTTTTAGAATGTTGAAAATGCTAATTATTGATAATTGGAAATCCAATAAGATCCCGACTATTATAGATAGATATAATTACTAAAATGGATAAGTGTCAGGGTTATTTTTATTGGCTTCGGCTACGTTTTACTGGCTTTGGGCTAATTTTACTGGCTTCGGCTTCGTCTTCATCGTGTTAGGTTTTTTCGGCCTCCATTTTCTTCTCCCTTAGCCAATTTTCGATGGAGTAAAAACGCAAAATAGGCTTCAAATTAAGTTGCAACCTCACTCTCAGGCTCCCTGGGTCTCCCCCTGTGCTGTGTATGTCATTTTTTTTTTTTATTATTTGTCCTTTTTTGGTGGTCTTTTGAGTTTTGCGCGTGAAACATTTTTGGCCGTTTAAATCGTAAATTGCGTGACTCGCGTGCATGGTTAAAGTGCAACGAGTTTTCACAGTGATCGCGGCCATCGACATGAGTGCCTTCTGTGCTCATGTCTAGGAAGAGTTAAAGTCCTGCGGGCCTTGCGATGAGTGCCTGCGGTGCTCAACGCGAATCCTGCAATGAGCACCTTCAGCGCTCATTGCAGCCTACATCCTATGGGCCTAGTAATGAGCGCGGCATCGCAAGGGCTGCATTGAGCACCTTTGGTGCTCATTGCAGCCTAAGTAAGTTGTGCGTGCCTCGCGATGAGCACCTTTTAACAACTTTTAACATTGTGTGACCAACATTGGTAAGAATAAAATATATATATATATATAATATCTAAGAGGAGCTAATTATAATGAAAATATTTAGAATTTAAGGTATGATAACCATTATATGTTTAGTACTAACAGACCAATTGCTGACTAGATGTAAATATATCAGTTTTAAGAAGAAAAAAACAGACACTTTTTGTTGTCAGTAAAGTTACTCCTCTATAAAGGTAATAATTAGAAAGAAGAATTTGTTAAAAAAAAATATATATATTAATATATTTTAATAAATAAAAAACAATATTTGATTGAAAAACGACGATTAAAAATACTAAAAAGTTGTAGATCCACTATCCCTCTTCCTTCTTGTTTTCGTTTTTTTTTATAAATTACAATCTTCTGATTATTTTAAGACGTCATCTAAATATATCTTGTTAGAGAAATTGAATTCTGCCTTCATTTTAATCTTATTGAATGCCTTATTTATTACATCAGTTGTTTAAATCTCCAGATTGAATATGCATCTTATACCTTCATAGAGATTATGGTAATGTGATGTTGGAGTCTTACTAAAGTGCTAAGACCTTAAAATTAAATGAATATATTCAATTGTTAAGGAATGGCTAAATAATACTATAATTAATAACAGTGGCTGGTCCCTAGCTATCTTTTATGGTGGAACTTGGGACCTATTACTTGTCCCCTACTAACTGTGCTGCTATCTGTGCTATCTAGTGAAGATGCTATATTATGTGATAGAATGGAGGCCCACCATTTACCTCCTAAAATCAATGTGTTTTTAAACCTACTCTATATAAATACAATATCCAACAGAATTGTGACATAAATGTGATGTATGTGGATGTCCTAGATAGTGATGTCGCGAACATTACATTTTCGGTTCGCGAACATCGGACACGAACTTCAATCAAATGTTCGCGAACGGGCAAACCCGGCGAACCGCCATAGACTTCAATGGGCAGACGAATTTCAAAACCCACAGGGACTCTTTCTGGCCACAATAGTGATGGGACAGTTGTTTCAAGGGGACTAACACCTGGACTGTGGCATGCCGGAGGGGGATCCATGGCAAAACTCCCACGGAAAATTACATAGTTGATGCAGAGTCTGGTTTTAAGCCATAAAGGGCATACATCACCTAACATTCCTAAATTGTTTGGAATAACATGCTTTAAAACATCAGGTATGATGTTGTATCGATCAGGTAGTGTAAGGGTTACACCCGCTTCACAGTAAAAGACCAATCTCCCCGTTTAATGCACCGCAAACAACCGCAAATAGTCCCTTTGCACAACCGCAAACTCCCCATTTGCACAAGGTTGGATACCAAGCTAGCCATGTCCCGTTCCTTGTCCTCACTGATGTCATTGAAGGTCTCTTCCTCCACCCAGCCACCAAGGGTCCCCGAAAGGTGACAACAAGCCCCCTGGGACGCCTGCTGTGTTTGGTCTTCCACCTCCTCAAAGCCACCTTCCTCCTCTGACTCCTCTTCTTCAGACTCCTCTCTCTGCGTTGCCTCTGTCTGCGTTATTATAAGGTGTGTACTGTTAAGTAGTACTATTCCTATTAGTTTATTACCTGTTACGTCCATTATTATGGGACGTGTATATGGCATTGATTTTTGGAACAGGGAGATGGAAAAGGATGCTTGGTCGGACCTCCTACTTCAAATTTGGGGCACTGTGCGTGCAATCTAAGGTGCCACCAGATATGAGTGTCACTGTGCACTGGCAAAAGTTGGCAGAGTAGGCGCTGTAGGCCTCACACACACGCCTGTAGTCAGGCAGCTGATATTCAATCGATTACAGTCAAAAAAGTGTTGTTTTATGTCACTGTACACTATGGTTGCACCAGATATGACGTATCACTGTGCACTGGCAAAAGTGGGCAGAGTAGATGCAATAGGCTTCACACACACAGGCAATTGCTATTCAATCTATTACAGTCACAAAAGTGTTGTTTTATGTCACTGAGCACAATATAAGCTGTGAGCCTGACACAGGCAGGCAACTGAAATTAGATTAAAGGAAAAAAGGGTTGTTTTTTTTCAATGTATGGTACACCAACTATGACTGGTGAAACAGAGCAGAATATTAGCTGTGAGCCTGACACAGGCAGGCAACTGAAATTAGATTACAGGAAAAAAATGGTTGTTTTCAATGTATGGTACACCACCAGGTATGAGTAGTGAAAATAAGCACAATATAAGCTGTTAGGTGTTAGCCTGTCACACACTCACGCTGGCAGGCAGGCATATGCAATTAGATTACACAGAAAAAAATAAAAAAAATAAATAAATGATGTTCTAGCCCTAAAAAGGTCTTTTTGGGTTGCTGTCCTTGCAGCAGATATCAGATGAGTCCTTCAGGTCTATAGTGGAAGCTAAATACACAGTCTGGCTATCTATTTCCCTATTAAATCTCCAGCAGCTACACTATCTGTCCTCTCACAACGAATGCAGCTTCAGAATGATTCTAAAATGTATGCTGTCCTTCAGATGGAAGGCTCTGGAAGGGAGTGTATGCTGCTGCTTGGCTGGAATGTGTCTGCTGACTGTGAGGTGCAGGGTCAAAGTTTCTTCAATGATTAAGTATAGGGGGCGAACCGAAAAGCGCATGTGTTCGCCGTTCGTGGCAGACGCGAACATGCGAAAATCACCACGAATAGTTATCTGGCGAACTGTTTGGGACATTACTAGTCCTAGAACCTCAACCATTGAAAACACACTGACACGGTTAGAACGGTATAACAAAGCTTTATTTCATACACAGAGCACAATCGGAAAAGTGCATTCATATCATGGGTGTGGTATTGGCAGATCCAGGGAGATTAAGAGGCTTGTGGACCACCCGTGGATCCCCTGCAGCCCCTTATAGCCCACTGTGGCCCCCACAGGGCCCAGGGGCCCCATGTGGCCCCTTATGGCCTCCACAGACATCCCATGCATTCACTGCATCCAAGTTTCTTTGTTAAAACAGTTGCTTTTACTGTAATTTTACGTTATTTACCTTATAAGTGTTAATAATATTAATAAAAAAAAGTTCTACCCTTATTTTGCTTCAAAGTTCTTTATTTGAAATTGAAGTTTTTTTTCCTGAAATTTCCTTCTTAAAATGAGGTGCATGTTATACGCCAGTGCGTGTTATACGCCGATAAATACAGTATATATATATATATATATATATATACATATATATATATATATATATATATATATATATATATATATGTATATGTTCATTTATTTATATATATATATATATATATATATATATATATATATATATATATATATAGACACAGACTCACATATTTATATACCTTTATATATTTATTTTATTATATATGCACTGCGTTGATGATGGAGTGGGTTCGGGAAGTGCAAAAAAAGATTGTGCCACCCCCTCCTATTGGAAGGAAACCGTTTACACAAACATTGCTTGCTTCTTAAATTATTTATCATCTAAGAGGCAAGCAATATCAGTGAAAATACATCATACTTCTTACATGTTATGTTTAAATGACGTGCTTATGAGCATTAAAAACAGAGATATGTTGAGAATTATTAAGGTTTTCTTAATGTGGCTTTTGTCACAGACGATCAGTTTTCCAATCCGAATCATGACCAGATCTCACTGCTACATGGCCTTGCTCATTTAAATTGAACTTATCTTGTAGCATAGTACAGTGCTTTTATTTGCCAGTGACTGGAGCCCAGAGGCATGTGTGTTATTACCCTTTAGGCCTAGATGATATTCACTGGACCTAGTATTAGTATACTAAAGGATGAAGTGCTGAAGAGTGTTGTAGAACTGGATAATTACACATTACTTATGGACGCTTGTGATTTATAGTAGAATATTTTAAGTTTCACAGAAAGAGTAAATCTCTTATCAATGTTGCTGTGTTAATGAGAAATGGTGATAAAAAGGAATAAATGAAACATGGTAAAAATCATCTTGTACCTTTCTCTGTATTAATGTTTATTCTATCAAGTTAATTGGACATCATTGTACTCCGTAAATAAGCATTAAATAGACAATTTTGCCACATTAAAAAGACATAAGTATCAGAAATAGAAGTGCAATGTGATAGAGATTCAAGATGTTACAAGCCTTTGTTTAATGCTATGGTCTATTGTTTTCAATGCAGTGATGGTAAGGAGAGGTGAGTTCTTTAAGTACAAATGAAGGGTTTATTTTGTTTGGCATCAATGTAACATGGTAAACAGAGGGTTTGGACCCAAATAGGTATGATGCAGATGATTGAACAGTATTCAGGGAGAAATACAAGATTTTTATAGGCCCGGTTTCCTACAGAACTTTGGTGAATGGCTCTCTTGCCTCCCCAAGGACCAGCCTGCAAGATGTCTAGTTGTCTTTAGTTTTGCAGACTCCCACAAAATGTTTTCATTGTATCAATGATCAGTAAAGAAAGTATTAAAATCATCAATTTCCTTTTTTTTTTTTAGGGCTTTTTTCGGCTTTGTCTCTTTCTTCTTGAGGACCCCCAGCTGGCCGATGCTCCTGGGCTTCTGCCCCTAAAGCCATTGCCCTAATCCAGCCCTGCCACCAATGTCTCTATTTGTATAAGTGCATAAATACTTACCTAAGAAACAGGTGTCCCTCTTTATTTGCTGGTGATTTACTCAGACTAGATACAGAATGAATGACCAAGACACAATCAGAATGCTGATCTGAAGGCAAATCACTGTCAGATTGTGTCTTATCAGTGGGTGCTTTGCATAGCTTTCACTTACATATTTAAACTTTTCTAAGTATGCGTGTTTATAAAAGCACTTCTTATTGCACCTATAACATGATAAAAAGAAACATAACACAATCAAACTGTAAATTGTTAGTATTCTGAAATGCAGACCTGCTTTTAAAATAATCCTTTTACAATATGAGAAGAACATGTTTTTTTTGTCATGTTTTTATTGCTATTTTCTTGAAGGACTGCTTTGGGCAGATAATATTTTATGTTAGTTTGAAAGATAAAAATAAGCTTGGTGCTACATATAAAATTCTTTAACATTTTTAAATGTACTGTATTTTCTCAGCTCATTCTGCAAATCAGTATACAAAAAGTCTTACATTTTGATTCAAAAATGCATTATCAAGTGCATTAACAGTAAAAGTCAATTATTACATTGCTATAATTTTTGCTATAATTTATTTACCAGTGAAGATTTAATGTTTTTGTGAGTGTGTGTTAAATTTCAGATGGAAATGTAAGTTGCTATAGATAACAATGCTCCATAAAATGTCATTAAAATGACATACAGTAGTGGGTACCAAGACTGTTGCAATGATTCAGCATGAAATGCTTTCTTTTATGGTCTCATTTTAAGTCTCTTAGCTGAGATGTATCTGATTTCCTTCTGGAAATTACGTTCCTGCAGCTAAAATAAAAATCTTTTTTCTTTAGCTGCTTTACATTCCTAACTAAAATTCCTAACTAAAATTTGTAGGGTTATCAACATTATACGCTCTAGAAACAAACTGTTTACATTGAAACAATTTCATTGTTACTATTATTATTAGTAGTAATTATAATGCTAAAAGTAACAAGACGAAGAAGAAAAGTAGAAGAATGTTGTAACTATTTATTTTTAACATGACAACATTTCCAATAGCTCTGTTTACAATGATACAATAAATCTATAAATTACATATATGAGAATATAAAATATAAAGTGTAAAGAAACTGTATTAGACAATAAAGCACAATAAAAAATTATGCAAACCGAAGCAAGGAGTTTAAGTTCCTGAGTGAATTATATTAATATTTGAAACACTAATAATACAATGAATGTCTCCTACAATTTGTTTTTCATTTTAGATAATACATTGAGAAACCTGTTGTTGTTCAGTTGTTCAGTCATCTCAGACTCTCCGTGATCCTATGGACTGCAGCACAGCAGATACATATTGTGTCTGGTTGTGCTAATCCATAAGAAATAAAGAGAAATCAAGAATAACCTAGATATCTATATTTTATATTAATAATAATCACATATAATAGTTGTGGTAAGTTACGAATGTTAATAGATCTTTTTGTTATCTGTGTCCTTGAAGATGGGCACAGAGAGAAATAACCAAAAAAAGGGGGGGGGGGGGGGCACTTTTTATGTGGCTAAATATGTTATGAATTGCCACATACTAGATTTAAAAAAACAAAACAATCTTTAATGAAAATTATTTAAAATAATTTTTATAATTAAAATGTGATTGTTTAAAACAAAGAATATATACAAACAGATCTCTGAATTTATTCTCCAGAGAATACAATGGCATCTCTACAGTAATTGGTTTAGATATAATGTAATATGTGTTTTATTTTTAACAACGGCTTATAACATCTATAGCTGCTAAGTGAATGTAGCAGGTGATATTAGTGTTTTACAAATATTGGTTAGAGTAACTCTATAGATGGCAACACTAACTGTATTAGAATAAGTGACTAGTGAGACTTTAAATGTTGCTTTTAATATAGCAACATTGATATCTGTGTAAGTGAGGATTTACTTTCCCAAAGTATATTGACATATATATTCGTGATTTTTTTTTACATAAACTAATTAAATGTGATAAAATTCAAATGAAAAAATAAAACAGTGAAAGAATGAAAAAAGTGCTATACATTCTATGCAAAGGTGCTATACATTCTATACAAAAGTAGTGGAATTTATCCGCTTAGCTGAATATATAACTTCTATGAATAGTTTCTATGTTTGTACTGTTGGTCTTATCAAGATGTCTTGAGATTAAGAGTATCTGTTGGTATGAGAGTATCTGTTGGTATGTTGCTGATACTATTATGAACAATAACGTTTTAGAATTCAATCAGTTATGTATATTGGATTACAAGCATACATTTCCACAATTAAGTTTTACTGCTTTTCTCACAAATGTTAATCAGTCTGACTGTGATTACCTTGTGACACTTTCTTGGCTAGTGTCACTACTACATCCTACTATTGTTCAATTGAATTATAAAGATATTTATGTTGCTGAAATAAACTTTGTTTTTATGTTTCTCATAATCTGTGTAATCTCTATGAGACCACCATTTCAAGCAAACAAATTCATCAATAATTACCTTGTGGCAAAAAATGTCACTACTGTGAGACCACCATTTCACAAGTTACAAATATTGTTCATGCAATGTTAAAAGTTATGGTCTTGCGCATGCTCAATGAGCGACATAGTCTCTTATTGCGAGGCCCTCATGACTTTGCTGAAATGAGCGCTGAAGGCGCTGCTTGTAGGCCTTGCGATGAATGTCGAAGGTGCTCATCGCGAGGACCACAAGACTTTGAAAAAGGCTTTCATTGCCAAGCCCAAAAAGAGGGCCTAACCCTTTGGCGCTCAGCATGAGGCCCGCAAGACTTTGAAAAAGTCTGGCAATGAGTACCAAAGGCGTTTATTGCCAGGCACACAATGAGTGCGTTTAATGCAACACTTTTAAAAAAAATATGACTTTAACGGCCACCATTTTTTTCATCCCTGTAACTCTGAAGCCGTTGGAAGACCGCCAACAAATGCTAATTACTTCAAAAAGTAATTTACTTTAAAATTCACAACACAGCACAGAGGGAGAGGCAGGGTGCCTGTAAGTGAGGTTTCAAGCTAATCTGATATTTAATTGGCTTTTTTGGGAGGTCTGAAAATGGCAAAGCGAGGAAAAAAATGGCATAAAGCTGTAACTTTTTTTCAAAATCGGAAACACATTTTGCAAGCCTGCAAATGGTTTCATACCCGTAAATGCAAACAGAAGCAAAAAGGAGGGAGAGGGGGAAAAAAGACACAGGGGAGGGAGAGGGGGGAGAGGGTGGAAAGAGAAACTGGGGAGGGAGGTGGGCAGAAAGAGACACAGGGGTGAGAGAGGGGGGAAAGAGACACAGGGGAGGGAGATAAGTGAAAAAAAACAGGGGAGGGAGAGGGGGCAAAGAGACACTGGAGGGATAAACTGGGGAGAGGCTCACAATGAGCACCAAAGGCACTCATCGTGGGGCTTGCACTGAGCACCAAAGGCGCTCATTGCATGGTTTGCAATGAGTGCCAAAGGGGCTCATGGTGAGGCCCAAAAGTTGTGGGTTGGCCAACACTTGCAATGAGTGGCGAAGGTGCTTTTCAAGTGGCCAGGAAAGTAGAGATGAGGAGAGGCTTGCAATGAGCGCCAAAGGCAATCATTGCCGGGCATGAAAGTTGCGGGTTGGCCAAGGCCTGCAATGAGCAGCAAATAATAGCTGAAGGCACTTATCGTGAGGTCTGCAATTTAGAGGGGCGAGAGCCATGCATTGTGTGGCAAACAGCATTGCCAGGCTTCAAATTTTATTGCCGTCATTTTTGATGGGCAAGTCATTAGTAAGTTGAATAAATAAGGTGACAATATACAACCTTGTTGTGCACCTTTTCTGATCTTAAACCATTCTGTTGTCCCATGTATGGTTCTGACCTTAGCTTCTTGGTCCACATACAGATTCCTCAGGAGCCGTATGAGATGATCTGGTACTCCCACCTCTTTAAGAATGTTTAATCTCCTCTCACTTTCACTCCTTATTATGCTGGCTGCTGGAGATATATCTCCTAACCCAGGCCCCTCAAACATTTCCACCTTTTACTGAACTTACTTCAGACACACACCTAGAACTGGAAATAACGAAGGTGGAGGCATGGGCTTATTACCTTATTCCTGCTGCAACTGCATTCCCCTGGTTCCGTCCCTCCAATTCTCTTCTTTCCAAGTTCCCACCATATGCCTCTTCTAGCCCATCTCTCTGCGAGTTGCTGTGATCTGTCACCCTGCATGGACCATCCTCTCAATTTCTGGATCATTTTGCCCCCTTGCTCCCTTACTTTCTCTAATATACCTTTACTTGTTCTTAGAGATTTCAGCATTGCCATTGACACCCACACCTCTCCTACAACTGCAAAATTACTTGCACTTACATCTTCCCTTGGCTTCTCACAATAGACAGAATTTCCCACTCACCTGGATGAACACTGTCTTGACCTATTTTTTCTGTTCTTTGCATTGTGTTCAAATTGTTTTGACTTGTACTTAACCCTTGTAGTGCACTAAGGAATATTTTAGCACATAACAAATAAAGGGTAATTTTTTCGTGACCTGTTCTTAGCGAGCAGGAAAAGGCGCACTGACAAATCCGGGTGCTGACAACCTTGTGCATGAACCACTTTGCGCTCATCAAATGCGAGCCGGACTACTACCTTTCTCCCCCTCTCTCTCCCCCTCCCTCTCTCCCTCTCTATCCCTCTCCCCCCTCCTACGCTCTCTTTCTCCTTTTCTCTTTTTCTTCCCTCACTTCCCCATCCCTCTGTCTCTCCCCTCCCGCTCTCTCTACCTCTCTCTTTCCCTCCCTCTCTTGCTCCTCTCTCTCCCCCTACTCCTATCACTCTTTTCCCCCCTCTCTCTGCCTCCCCCTCCTTCTCTCTCTCCTTCACCCTCTTTCCCTTCTCTCTTTCTCTCCCCCTCCTTCTCTTCCCTGTCTCTTACCCTTTCTATCTGACTCCTCTCTCTGCCTCTTTCTCTCCCCTTCCCACAGACCCACCTTCGCACCGTCAATTGGCAGCCCACAATGCTCATCTGCGCAAGCCTGATTTGCGGATGCGGATTCACAAAGCCAACAGTGCATGCGTGATTCACGGGCACAACTGTGCATGTGCAGTAGCATGATTTCTCTGCAGTTTGAAGGTAGGAGTTGTGAGTAACGCTTCCATGAACATAGTGATTGTGCTTGTCCATAAAGCTATCTTAGCAAAGTTACTGTAGTTGGCTGCCAGTGGACTGCAATTTGTCTGACCTCTCTGCTATGAGCTGCCCATCTTGGGTAACCCTATATTGCATAGCTCACAGCTTCATTGTAGTACAAGTACACAAGCCCCTTCACTACGACAAGGTAGCAATCCAGAAGGGGGATTGCATTTTAAGTGCACATAAATTAAATAACTAAAAATTAATATCAATAACTATTATTTGGTTCTTTTTCAGCAGATTAAAGATGCCCTTGGTTGAGTTTCTCCTGGATTGAGTTTCTCCTGGATTTGTTCCTAAGTAGACATTTAGAATAAATGTTTCTACTTAACTCAGGTATATAAATGGACACAACTTCATATGCTGATTGTGGACATTTGTCTCCATTTTTTGAAGGGAGAGTTCTGTCTAAACATAAGCTGCTCTAACTTGAAGGAGTAAACCTGGACAATTAAATTTCTTTTAGCAAAACATCATTGAGGAGATGTTATATGAACTGCTAATGAAAAATAGAGAATGTTGTTACATACCTGTAAATTCTATTTCTTTGCAGTCTTCTACAGCAGCACAGAATATGAGAGAGACTACACTCCTCCCCAGTAGGACAGGTGACCACCCAAAACAAAAAAACATTCCTCCCACTAGAGCCTCCCTCAGTGTTATTGCAAAGCAAACTCAATGATGAAAAGCAATGACATATTGAGCATAATCTATAATTGGAGGCAAGTCTGTTTGCCGGAGTAACGAGTATGAACCTGCTTGCTCAATCGTAGTCCCCTGTATTTAGATATTTTTCCCATATAGACCAGTTTTGTAGGCCGGCACTATTAGTCATTATCAAGGTCTTTGGAATCCTCATTATTTCTCTATTTAAGTTTATAGCGTTTACCAACTCAATCCATGTGGGGACTTTTTGTTTGTTCCAATATTTTATCAGCAGCGACTTGGCTACTAGGAGATTATGGGGAATCGTCTGTTTATCCCCCTTTCGTAGATGGTCAAGGTTCATATGGAATAATACAACTGATGGAGAACACATGATCAATTTACCTACCACAGTGGTTAATTCATTGCAAACCTTATTCCAATAGTCTCTTATTTTATCACAGCTCCACCAAAGATGTAAGGCAGAGCCTCCCCTACTACAGCCTTTCCAGCATAGGATTCATTTTTTTCATATTTCCTGGTATCATATGCCATCTATGGCTTAGTTTAAACAACATCTCTATATAAGAGGAGTTCATAGCTGACCTCTTTACCACCTTAAGCACATTGTCCCATGCTTGGTCAGTATACACCTGCTTTAGGTCCCTTTCCAATCCCTTTAAGCCTATGCTCTTTGAGAAAGGTATAGTATCCTCTATAATTGTATTACATTTAGACAAAGCATGACCTTTTACACCTTTTATAAGCAGTTCCTCCATTTTTAATAGCTTGGGCATATTTAATATTATGTATCCTTGTTTATATAGTGAGTTTTTGAGGGCCTCATAATCCAACCACGTAAATTATTTCAATTCGTATTTTATCTGAAGTTCTTTCAGTGAACAAAGATTATTACTTTTATATAGGTCATTGACGTAGACAGTGTGGTAACTTGTCTTCCTTGAATGGTAATTCAGGACTTCCTTAAACAGGTCTATGTAGGAGGGCTGAGAATCTTTACTTCCCTCCCACAATTGCTAAAGGAAGTCATGCATGGACAGGATGTGATGTAAATTACATCATCTCAACTAAGGATATATCCAGGCAGGAAACTGGTGCCCTGCCTGTTTTTCTTCCTGGATGGTGAGGGTGATGGTGGTGATGAATGGCGATGGTCTAACCGTGGGTAAGATAAAGCGTTTGGGAAAGGGGATTACTATATAGGTAGATAGATTTAAAAAAGGGTTTTTGCTCCGTGGGTCTGGGCTGTGTGTTTGTAATACATTTATAGTATTGTGTTGTTGCCTTTTAATAAATACCTTTTAATGTAGACGAACCTTGTGTAATATTTATATATATTAATTTGGTGATACACCACATTTGGCGACCACGAATTTTAGACTTCTACAAAGGTTATTTATGAGGTAATATCACATTAATAGATAGTCAGATTTATTTTTTGGGGGAAGAAAAAAAAAATATTTTGTCTAATTATCCTCTGCATGGGAAATCAAGTGCGGATTGTGTGTGGAGTCTAGTTCGGCCTCCATTTTAATATACAAGCTTGGGCATAGGCCTCAATTATTATTTTTAATCCTTTATATCTTATTTTGCTACATAAAACAAAGATATCATACAGGTTGTTTTTGTGGGTTTATCGGAGTTGTTGTGCTTTTGAGTACAGGCCTAGCCCTGCATTTGAATAGACTCCATGCGGCTTCTTTGTGTATTTGAATGCTAATTCAAGCCTCCATTTTTAATATACAAGCTTGTGCATCAGGCCTCAATTATTATTATTTTAATCCTTTATATCGTACTAGCTTCTGAGTTGAGTTTTGTTCGTACTAGCTTATTTTGATACATAAAACAAATATATATCATACAGGTTGTTTTTGTGGGTTTATCTGAGTTGTTGTGCTTTTGAGTACAGGCCTAGCCCTGCATTTGAATAGACTCCATGCGGCTTCTTTGTGTATTTGAAAGCTAATTCAAGCCTCCATTTTTAATATACAAGCTTGTGCATCAGGCCTCAATTATTATTATTTTAATCCTTTATATCGTACTAGCTTCTGAGTTGAGTTTTGTTCGTACTAGCTTATTTTGATACATAAAACAAATATATATCATACAGGTTGTTTTTGTGGGTTTATCTGAGTTGTTGTGCTTTTGAGTACAGGCCTAGCCCTGCATTTGAATAGACTCCATGCGGCTTCTTTGTGTATTTGAAAGCTAATTCAAGCCTCCATTTTTAATATACAAGTTTGGGCATCAGGCCACAATTAGTTTTGTTGTGTGTTTCAAATACCTGAGTTTGTTAATACTATTATTTTTGTTTTGTTTTTGTTTTTTGTTTTTTTGTTTTTTTGTTTTTTCTTTCTCTAGTCCTTTATCATAGTACAGGCCTGGAGAAAAATAAATAAATAAACCATTTTAAATCTTATATATATATATATATATATTATTTCAGGCGTGCATTTTAATACACTATAGGCTTCCATACCTTATACTTTTTGGGTGTCTTGCATATCCTAGTTCAGGTATATCTCCTACCCTGCAGGCCTTGCTATTATATTTTAAGTTAATTAGCAAGTATTACCTTCACTATACTAAGGTAAGTATAATTTGCATTGTGGGTACTAGTCTATTTTTCTACATATTACACCTGGCCTACTGAATAGTCATCAACTATTGTTGGCTACTCAGAAGCATGCTACTTTAGTCGCAAATTGATTTGGATTCTTACTTGGGTGAGTAAAAGAGTAGGAATGTATTTTCAAGGGGCCAAATACTTTCCCACAGAAGTGCGTGAGTACTTTAGGAAACATATTCAAAAACATGATGGTCCATATGAGCTTCCAGAGCCAGCAAACCCAGACAGTGAAAAAGAGAAGAGATTAATGGATGTTCTAACACAAATTGTAAATAACAAAAAGTATAGAACAAAGAAGAGAAAAAGTTTGGTCACACAAGCTGTTGTAGCCACAATAGGAGGCCTAATAGACTTAGTTGTAGAATTACGGCAGCATAGTTAGGAAACAACAAATAAAATGGAGGAAGCAATGGACAAAAGGGATTGTTTAAAAATTGCAGCTTTGAGAACAACTACAATTGTGGGGGAACTAGAAAGGGAGTTAAGGGAAATAGAAGAGCAGAGGGATGCTTATGGAGTAAAAATAACAGAACTTCAAAACATAATAATGGACTATAAAAATAAAACAAAGTTAGAAGGGATAAAAGGAGTCAGAGACATTGCCAAAATATATCCAGATCTGGATATGTTCGTGGCACAAAATAAAGAACCAGTGCCGAAAATGAACCAAGATAGAAAAGATTTCTTATGTTATTATGTTCCACAAGTAGATACCATACCACAAGCACCAGTTATTGTTTCAGAATTATTTAATGCAAGGCAAACACCTACAGAATTTTCTATGCAGACTCGACCGATGTCTATGGCAGATAAAGACAATTTCCAGAAATGTTGGGGAAGTATGCCAACTAACAACTTTAATACGTTTACACATTGGTTTATGAGGGGAGCAGATAGAGCTAAAAAAGGAGGTCTTAACTTAGAGGAATGGACAGAACTGTTAGAATACGCTATGGGTCCTTTGGCTAGTAGACTATTGGGATTTAATAACAGTGTGTCTGATCAGGCAGGAAGAATTGCTGCAACTAATTTCTATCTACTTAGCATAGAGAAAGAAATAGCAAATATTACCATGAGGCCAACAGATGGTCCTAGAGAGGTAGCTCAAAGGATATTTTTTTGGTATACTCTACGACAACCTCAACAGCCTCTAGTGCTGGGCTCACCAGAACATATAGCAAAAGTAATGGAAGCCCTTCCCCGGAGTGTCAAGAATTTATCAGGCTTTTTGATCCAACACCAACAGACTTGGAAATGGTACTAACTAGAGCTGATAAGTGGTGGATCAAGCATCCTTTCACAGAACAGGCCTGCTCTGTTTCAGCTGTAAGAACATTTAAGGTCGAGTCTGGTAGAGATATAGATGGTAATTGGAGAAACCAGACGTGGGATGTACCCCAGAACAAGAAGGATGATCAAAACTGGAGACCAAAACAGAACTTTGACAAAAGATGGAGAGATCCACCTAGGGACTATAGGAATAGGGATGGCAGCAACTGGAGGGCTAATCAGGAGGGAGAGAGAAACGGTAACATGGGCTATTGGGAACTCAGGAGACAGAAGGATAGGATAGAAGAGGAAAATCACATACTTAAAAACAAGGTAGCTGAGTAAGAGAGGAAATTGAAGGAAAATGAGGCAAAGATGATAAAAGAGGGACAGAGTAGAAGTGAGTCACAATGACAAATCCCAACCCCTGCACCTCAGCATCTCATTCACTCAGCTAATTTAACCATGGATGAGGCAGGTCGGCCTACCAGTTATACAGTCATCGCAGGGGTAGGGAAAAATATGTTGGTAGATACAGGAGCAGCAGTTACAATGACCAACAGGGTCAAAAATGGGGATTCTTCAGTAAGTAGTATGGGAGTTACTGGGAATCCACAGGAGGTTAGAGCAGGTCCAATTGATGTAGCAGTTGGAGAAAAAACAATACAAGTAGAAGCAATAGTGGGTTGGCCAGAGGAAATATTGGGAATAGAAGCTTTAAAAAAAGGAAATTTCATTGTAGATCTTGCCAATTTTTGTTTGTGGAAGACAGAAAAGGTGAATCAGGTAAGTACAGAGTTGACGAAAGGGGTTGTGCTCCCAATGGCATATATTGTCTCTCCGATAAAAAGTTTGGAAAAAAACAAACTGAAACTAGACGGACAACCAGAATGGCTGCAGAAGCTAATCCAAGACATACCTGTTTGGGCTACAGATAAATTAGACTGTGGAAGAATGAAAGGAATGGTCTTTTTGGAAGGAGGAGACCCACAATGGCAAAAGCAATATCCAGTCCCAAGAGAATCAGTGGCATCAATCACCAAGATGATAGAAATACTGGAGAGACGTGGAATAATTAAATCTGGAAATGGGTATGCATGTAACTCACCATGTTGGCCTGTGAGAAAAGCTGTGTTAAAAGGGAATAGAGATGAAAAAGCAGCCTCATCATGGAGACTTACCATTGATTACAGGGCCGTGAACAAACTTGCAAAAAGAATGGCCCCTGTTGTTTTTGTTATGTATATGTTTCTAATGATGGAATCTAGTGTTCCCACAGAGCAAGGCTGTATAAGAATGAAGATGCGTGTCAACAGAAGATCGTGGTGGATCCTTGTTCCAGGATGGATAAGTATAAGCTGTATCACAGTAGGAATGGGGAGACAGGCAATAAGGCCAGAAGATACCGCAAATAAGGGAGAGAGTTTGAAAAGATTGGAGTTACATTATGTTCAAGCAGATAGATTTATTTGGCCCAGGGAATTGGAAGTAAAAGAGGGTGGAGGGTTACAAGTAAACATTATTTTGCCACATAATAGTACCAGGGGATTAGCTCTTAGAGCTCCAATACAAGGGAGGTTTACAAATATTACAGTAGTAGTGAGTAACTTAACATTAGAAGAAGGTGGAGAATGGGACGCTGCAGTTATAGCTGCCCAGCCTGACCTAGAGGAATTCTGCAATTTTGATACTGGAAAGGGGTGTGTTCTAACAATAGATGAAGTATTTGTCTCTGTAAAGGAGCTGCAACGTTGTAAAGATCAGAAGAAGGTACCATGGCCAATAGGCGGATTGGTGGTGGTACCAACACATGAAACAGTTGTGCAAGGGGTTGGGTGGACTTACTACCCAATAATTCTAAATTTTAATGATTTTTCTATTCCTCCAAAGTGCCCGGAATCACAGCGGCAGTGGTTTAAGCAAAGTATACATGAGACCATCATTGAGTGGACCGGAGCAGGGAGTCGAGAAAAACGGGACACACTTGCAGCCCTTTTAGGAGGAGTCGGAACTGGATTGGGAGTATGGAATTCAGCAGACATCATTGGACTGAACAGCCGGATAAACTCCCTTACTGATGGCATGGGACATGCTATGAAAACAGGTGGAGTAGCTGACTCCCTTATAGTGAGTAGACTGACAGACAATGTTGATGACATACACACCATTGCCAACAACCTGCATCTAGTTGAGGAAAATATTGCTTCCATTGCTAACAGAATTAAGAATGAAATAGTGGGAACTGCCATTTTCTGTTCTATGATTGGAGGAAAGCTGTTGGCAGATTTAAAGGAAACTTTTAAAGACATCCAGGAAAACAAGTGGGCAAGACAAATCAATGCAACAAGGATTATCACGTCATTGAAAAGAAAAGGAGTGGACATCACTGAGGACAATCTTAAATACAGCTATATTGAAGGCCCAGATCAATGGATGCCACATGGACTACAATCTGGGACAATAGGACTAATCCTGGCAATTCCCCGTTGGGAGGGGCAGGCAGAGCAACTGAACTTTATACATAGCATTGGCACGTTAAGTGATGGAATCTACAAGCAACACTTCCCATCAAAAAGACTGGCCACTATTACAGGATTGGAGATGGATGAAAGCTGTTGCAGGAAATCTCAACACCGATGGCTGTGCAGTTGTGTTTGGGACAAAGGAGCTGAGGAGGATGGCTGGGTGCAGTTGATAAAAGAAAACCTGGTGCAAGAAGTGATCCGCATAGGGGACATTGCATGCTTTATCGATCACTCTGAATATAGGACAGTTGATGAAATATGTTTGGTGGAAGAAGGGTCTTGTATCATGGTAACCACTACTATACATGTAGGAACTCATACACTATTTCCATCAAGAAACCTTACCACTGAAATGATCAATTTTACTGCAAATGCAGATTGGACAAATTTGACAATGAAGCTTTTTCCCCCAATTCCAAAGCTTACCCTGGAACTTCATGAGTTAGTAAAACGTACCAAACAACAACTACACCCCATCAGCTTACTGCTGGAACAACAGAAAAAGGAAATAGAAATTACTACAAAAAACGTTGAGCATCCCTGGTGGGGAATTCTTACCAATGCAGAGACACATCCAGTCCTACGAACACTGTCGCTGGTACTCATGTTCATTTCAAGTATTAACGACAATTATAATAATATACTTTTGTGTGGCAATGAAACAAATGAGGAAGAAACTTGCAAGGAGGATATATAATAATGAAATTTAAATGTTTTTATTTTTTATTTTTTGTCTTTTTTCTCTTCTTTCTCTCTCTCATACATTAAAGTTTTACATTGCACATACATAAACATTTATCACACACTCTCACCTAAATTCTATAAGTTCTGTTTTTGTGTAATATGTGGATTGACAGCCATAGGAAAGTACAGGAGAACTTATGTCGCTGAGGGAACTATTCCGGAGGGACGGTGGGTTGAATTTCTCCTGTATATCAGGTTTTTGCTCCCACTAGGTTCTCCTGTACTAGAGGGATAACTAGAAAACTGAGCAACATAGAAGAAGAAAAAGTGAGGGTATGTGGTAACTTGTCTTCCTTGAATGGTAATTCAGGACTTCCTTAAACAGGTCTATGTAGGAGGGCTGAGAATCTTTACTTCCCTCCCACAATTGCTAAAGGAAGTCATGCATGGACAGGATGTGATGTAAATTACATCA
This sequence comes from Discoglossus pictus, assembly GCA_027410445.1. Taxonomy (NCBI): domain Eukaryota; kingdom Metazoa; phylum Chordata; class Amphibia; order Anura; family Alytidae; genus Discoglossus; species Discoglossus pictus. The sequence goes on along the minus strand of CM050164.1, from coordinate 116,683,735 downwards.
TCTCAACTAAGGATATATCCAGGCAGGAAACTGGTGCCCTGCCTGTTTTTCTTCCTGGATGGTGAGGGTGATGGTGGTGATGAATGGCGATGGTCTAACCGTGGGTAAGATAAAGCGTTTGGGAAAGGGGATTACTATATAGGTAGATAGATTTAAAAAAGGGTTTTTGCTCCGTGGGTCTGGGCTGTGTGTTTGTAATACATTTATAGTATTGTGTTGTTGCCTTTTAATAAATACCTTTTAATGTAGACGAACCTTGTGTAATATTTATATATATTAATTTGGTGATACACCACAGACAGCTTCTTTATGTTTTAACAATTTTATTACTGATCGATTTTCTTGTAACTTTATTGTATCTATTGGAGCAGCTAAGGAAGGATATCTAACTAGACCTTTTTGATCTCTGTTCCTGTACTACATTTTAAGGGAGATCTAATGTTTAAAGGGAACCTTTTAAAGATGCTAACTTTATATATAGTGTGCCAAAGAATGGTCTGGACAGGAGTTACTCCCATTAGGTCATTTTCTATTTTCAACCATCTAGAATTGTTGCCGTCCTTATTCCAACTGATGGCCTGAGCTATTGCTACTTTTTCATATATATTTCTAATACACGGTGAACCCAACCCACTCTTTTAAAGTTTCAGGTTTGCTATGGTCCTCTTAATCTTAGGTCTTTTCTCTAAATAAATAAAGTCATCAATTATAGCCTGTAACAATTTTATACCATGGCTTGAAAAGTTGCCAGTGAGACACCTCAAAATATAAGTTATCTTGGGGATTATACACGTATTAACTGAGGAAATTCTGGTTAGCCAAGAGAGTTTTACAGTTCTCCATTCAATCATGATCCTCTTAATATCCTTCATAAAGTCACTAAGATTATTCATCAATATATTTTTTACTTGAAAAGAAAACTTTATTCCTAAATGGACTAAATGCATCGATCTCCAAGTAAATGGATACTTCTTTTCTAGGGAGTCCCTTGTCTCTTCCACCACCCCCTAACCAGGGAGTCTGATTTGGCAAAATTTTCCTTAAAAAAGGATACCCAACCAAATTAATTAAGGATCGTTTGTAGCCCTAGACACGAAGACTCAGGAGAGGTCAGGTCTAGTACAAAGTCATCGGCAAAGGACATACATTTGTATTCCTCCCTTCCTATGACCAGTCCTTTGACCTCCTGCAAATCACGTATAAAGATAGATAGTGGTTCCATAAAAAAAGCAAATAGCAGGGGTGACAAGGGGCAACCCTGTCGGGTCCCATTATTAATAGTGAATTTCCTTGTTTCATAATTCAGACCAACTACAGAAGCTTTGGAGTTGGAGTATAGTGCACCCACTGATTTGGTTGAAAAATCTCCAAGTCCAAATCTTTGCAGGACTGCTTTAAAAAATCCCCAGTTGACACTGTCGAACACCTTCTTGGCATCCAATGACAGGATCAACGTGGGATAGTTCTTGGTTTTAACAAAGTTAATAATATTTAACAGATGCCTCGTATTGTCTGAGGCCTGATGACCTGTTACGAAATCTGTTTGATCTTGATGGATTAGGACAGGTATTACTTGCTTTAGATGGTTTGCCAAGACCTTGGAATACAACTTTATGTCTATATTATTAAGGGATATAGGATGACAATTTCTACGGTTCTCAGGGTTTTTACAGAGGAATGCTTAATCAGACAGCATGATCTTCATTTAACATATAAAGGTGTACTCTTGAGAATGCTGGAATCTCCCCTATTCTGTATGCTGAGTTGATAGCTGCCAAAAATACAGTCTTTAGAGTCAGCCATTTATGTCTTCTGATGGTTTAAAGAGAGGACAAGTTAAAGCATTTAAAACATTTAGAATCCAAATGAGCTTTCAAGTAAGAAATATCTGTCTGATGGAGGGCCAAACTAACCCAAAGCTAGAATATATACTTTCAGCATAGCTGGCTGCAGCCCTTAGCCAAATCCTGTCTGTAGGAAGTCTAAGATGTTGCTACATTTTCAAATTTAAATATACGGGATACTGTTGTCTTAATTCTTAGTAATGTCTCAACAACCTTTGGTGATTAACTCCTACTGATCAACCACCGCCTATAAATATCCCAGTCATCAACTTCAGCTTGTGAACCTGGTTGGTCACAGTGGTCTTGAATCAAGAGATATACTCTGTTCGTTAACACCACAGGTTGTGAGATGGACATTCTCATCAACTCCGAAAAAAAACAGTCTTCATGACCAAAACAGAGCTATCATGATAACATTAGCTCTGTCTTTTTTATTTTTTTCTAAAACTCTGGTAATATGCAGACAAGGAGAGAACACTTGACTAAGCTTGGAATACCAGTCCTGGGATGGTGCATCCAATGCCAGGAGATTGTCTCACACCTGAAGCAACATTCAGTTGTCCACTTTCTTGTTTGTATAATTTGCCTTCAAATTTCCCCATTTCTGGACTACACCATTGATAACTTCCTGGTTTAGTTCCCATTCTCCTGGTAGGACCTTCTCATGCCTTTTATATAGTACTAGCGACTTGCCCGTCAAAAATGACGGCAATAAAAACTGAAGCCTGGCAATGCTGTTTGCCACACAATGTAAGCCTCTCACCCTCTACTTTACTGGCCTTGTGATGAGCGCCTTTGGCGCTCATCACAGGCCTTGCAATGAGCCCCTTTGGAGCTCATTGCGAGTCTCTCCCTCTGTCTACTTCCTCCCTCGTGTCTTATTTCCCCCCTCCTCTCCCTCCTTTGTGTCTCCTTCCACCTCGTCTACCTCCTTTGTATCTCCTGCCCCCCTGTGTTTTTACCTCCCTCTCCCTCCCGTGTCTCTAAACCCCTCCCCTGTGTCTCTTTCCCCCTTCTCCCTCCTATGCATCTCTCCCCCCCCCTGTGTCTCCCCCAACCCTCCCCTGTGTCTGTTCCCCCCTGGCCTGTGTCTCTTTCCCCCTCAGCCCTGTGTCTGTTACGGCCTTCCTCGTGTCTCCATTTCCCTCCCTTGTGTATCTTCCCCCCTGCACTCTCTCCCCTGTGTCTCTCCCCCTCCTCTTTCTGTGCCTCTTCCTCCCTGTCTCTTCCCCCTCACCCTCTGTGTCTCTCCCCACTCTGTGTCTTCCACCCTCTCCCTCTGTGCCTCTTCCCCCGCCTCTCTCTGTGTGTCTCGCCACTGTGTCTTTTCACCCCTTCCTCTGTCCCCCCCCCCCCTGTGCCTCTTTCCCCCTCTCTGTACCTCTTCCCCCCCTTCCCTCTGTGTCTCTTCCTCCCTCACCCTCTGTATCTCTCCCCCCTGTGTCTCTTCCCCCCTCTCCCTCTGTGCCTCTTCCCCCCTCTCCCTCTGTGCCTGTTCCCCCCTGGCCTGTGTCTCTTTCCCCCTTCCCCCTGTGTCTGTTCCCCTCTCCCCCCCCCCCCCATTTCCCTCCCATGTGTATCTTCTCCATGTTCTCCCTCCCGTGTGTCTTTTCCCCCTCCTCTACCTCCCCTGTGTCTCTTTCCCACCTATCCCTCTGTGTCTCTCCCCCCTCCCTCTGTGTCTCTTCCCCACTCTCCCTCTTCCCCACTCTCCCTCTGTGACTCTCCCCCCCTCTCCCTCCCCTCTTCCCCACTCTCCCTCTGCGCCTCTCCCCCCCTCTTCCCCACTCTCCCTCCCCTCTTCCCCACTCTCCCTCTGTGCCTCTCCCCCCCACTCTTCCCCACTCTTTTACCGGCTCTCGGGCAGCGCTGCGCGCAAGCGCGGCTTGCGCCGCGCTCTGCGCATGCGCGGCTCGCGCCGCGCTCTGCGCAAGCGCAGCTCGGGCGCAGAGCGCGGCTTGCGCCGCGCTCTGCGCATGCGCGGCTCGCGCCGCGCTCTGCGCAAGCGCGGCTCGGGCACAGAGCGCGGCTTGCGCCGCGCTCTGCGCATGCGCGGCTCGCGCCGCGCTCTGCGCAATGCGCAGCACTTTATAATTGTCTAACTGCGATTCGTCTGAAGCGTGACGACGAATCGCAGTTAGACAATTATAATATGTGACTAGCGACTTGCCCGTCAAAAAATGACGGCAAGGAGATGTGTATGTTTGGAAAGTTGTTTAGTTATTAATATATATATGGAATTTTAAGGTAGCTTATGTTGTTTTGTGTGTACTACTGAAATATATAATACAAATTAATAAATGAATATACTTTACCTATTTTGAAGCATTGTGTTGAAGAGCTGTGAACCTTGTTTGATGTTGCTGCAGCATTAGCGGTGTGGAGGTGCTGTGTGAGCATGATGAACGTGTGCAGTGTAATAGTGTGCGTGCGCGAGCCGAAACCGTTAGCGTAGTTGTGTACTTCCGCAGTAGCGTAAAATGGCGGGTAATGTGTGGTATGCGTCTTCGCGTATTATGCGTAGGTCGTTTAATGGCGGGTAATGTGTGGTTTGCTTCTTAGTGAATTATCCGTAAGTGTTTTCCGTGGTTATAGTGCTGTAGCCTCGTTTGCGTTTTGTTCGTCCTCCATTTTTTCTCTCGCTTAGAGAATTTTGTAGTGTATAAACTCTTTAATTTTTAGTTAAGTAAAGGTGTAAGTAGTTTTTTTTAGGTCCTGGATGCTTCCTCTTGCTGTAGGTAAGCTTTTTATGTATGTGTTGTGTGTATTTATTGTGTTTTTGCTTTTTTCCTGTCCGCGAGTTGCGTCAGATTTTTGCGATGTCGTAATGTGTGGTATGCGTCTTAGCGGATTATCCGTAAGTGTTTTTCGTGGTTAGAGTGCTGTAGCTTCCATCCCAGCAACTGAGGCCCTTGCCCGCAGCCCTCGCTATGCGAGGTCTGCGGGCAGCGAGGGCCCCGGGCTCGCATAGCGAGCCGCGGCGGTGTGAGGCGCCTGAGTTTTTTTTTGTTAAAAAGTCATGTGTGTGTATGTGTGTGTTAACACAGGCGACGTTGGAGCCTCCACCTCCGCAAATGCGGACCCTCGCTTCACGAGGATCCGCATTTGTGGGGACGTTGTTTTTTTCTGGCTGGGAGATTGGGTTTTTTTTGTTAAGAATTCGTGTGTGTGGTGTGTTTGTGTTAACACAGACGACGTTGAGCCTCCACCTCCGCAAATGCGGACCCTCGCTTCACGAGGATCCGCATCTGCGGGGACGTTGGGATGCTCCACCACCGCAAATATGGCCCCTCCACCACTGCAAATGCGGCAAGCGTTAGCAACAACTCGCATGCTCACAACTATATATGTGATTGTCTGAAATATTGTGTGGTGAAAAGCTTGTAGGGCTAGTAATACCACCTGTAGTTCCCATAATTTTGAGGACCATCTTTCTTGCTGCTGCAACCACTGGCCTTGGATATATCATTCTGGCATCTGTGGTAATTAGTGTCCAGTTTGAAGGCTCCCATTTAACTCCTCTTATTAGGAGTATCCCATAATTCATCAACCATCCAGCCATCTGTAGAACTTCCTTTACTCTTTGAAGTCGGTGAAACATCTGTTCTGATTCTGCTAAAATCAGACAGTTGTGAAGGTAAGGCATGAGTTTATACCTTCTTGTCTGAGAAAAGCCACCAACAGCACTAACATCTTTGTGAATACTCTGCATGAGGATTCAAGTCCGAAGGGCAGGGCACCAGATTGGAAGTGTTGTCCATGGATGACTATGCACAAATATTTCTGAGCTGATATTGCTGTGGAAATATGAATGTATGCAGCCCTCAAATGTATGCAGTAAAAAATAACTCCTCTTCTTCGTATCACCACTGTTAACCTTACAGATTCTTGAACTTCTTTTCTGTCAAAGATCTGTTCTCTTAAGTCTAGGCCTGGTCTGTATCCTCCTGTACTCTTAGAACTATAAATCTTCTACAATAAACTCGTTTTTTCACAAATTCTTGAACTGCTTGGAAATTATTATTTTTTTTGGGATACTCCACAAAATCTAGAAGAGGAAGCCTTCATGTTTCTAAACTGTAACCTTGGTGAACAATTTGTAAAACCCAACAATCATTTATGAACTGCTCTCACTGATCTTTGAAAAACATCTGTCTTGCTCCCATTGGTAACTGGAGAATGGCATCAGGAATTGGGCTTAAGCCAAGTTGCTCCTGTACTTTCTCTGCCTCTGATTGGCTTAGTGCCTCATTCTTTTATTTTTTTGAGAAAAATTTAATAGTGAACTGAATGTACAAGATCTATAACCCATGGCAACCTCTCTATATGTTAGTGAAAACCTGTTTTGAAATTGTCTTCCTCATAAGGAATATTATCTTGTGATAATGTAGGCAATGATTTTGCTACCAATGCATCTAGTTTAGGTCTGAACAAATTAAAAGACATGGTGCATAATCTATTTTTTAGGCTTCATCCACCTTTTACACCTCAAGTTAAATAGCTCTTCTTGCTGCTGTTGACAAAGCTATTCCTCGAGCCACTACTCTGACAGAATCCCAAGTTACATCACATAGAAAATATGAAGCCATTCATAATATTGCAACATCTTCAGAATCTCATTCAGTCTAATAATGTTTCTCCTAAACTTAAAAGCCAATGTTGCATCGCTGTTGCTATGCCCATCAGAGCTTGAAAGCATTTCCACATAGCACCTTCAGCTTGCTTTTTCATGGAATCTTAAAGAGCTGATGCATCCACCGCAATAATCTTGCCACCTGCACATCTTCCATTAGGAGACATGTCCCATTTGTTTTTTACTTTGCTAGGCATTGTAATCTTTGTTTCAGACTGTTTCCACTCTTATCTTTTTTTTTTTTTTTTTACCATCAGTTTTTATTAGGCAATGGTACATCACATTATGAACATTAAACATTAATATCCAGTAAATACAAAGTACATATATACAGTTTCCTGTTGCATTTTATATCTGTTGTCCTGGCTCTTCTCCAGGAGATATATTTTTATTTTTATTTTTATTAGTTCCCTCTCTGGAAAGACTTCTACCATTGCCCTTTTTTTTTTTTATTTACCAAAAATAAAACATAAAACCTAAAATTATATACAGTTCCTTCATCTTTTAACCAGCCTGAGAGCAGTTCTTTTCGTCATCCGCCTCCTCCAGTGCCACCTTTTCCCCCTTTTTCCATCCATAAATTTATAGTTTAGTTAGGGTTCTAGCGAGATGCTATCAGGCTCCAGTAGCCAGGGAGCCCATATATCCATACATTTTGGAATCGAGCCTTCTAGAAGGTGTGTTATTAGTTCGTTAATTAAAATAAAATTGATTTTGTTCTTTACTGCCCAAAGACTCAAATCCGGGGACTTCCACTGTCGAGCAATATGGCTTTTTGTAGCCAGCATCATGAATTGTAATAGCCTGTTTTGGTGGGACGTTAAAAGTGTATGTGAAAGGCCTAGTAGGCTGACTTCAATAGATTTGTGTACTTTAATTTAGAATTTTTTTTAAGCTAGCTCAAATATTTTCGACCAAAGTTCCTTCGCTTCGGGACATACCCACCATATATGTAGGAATGTACCTGGGTCTCTGCATCCTCTAAAGCATTTTGTGTCTTGGGTTAGCCCCCATTTAAAGAGTTTAGCTGGTGTGTGGTAGATTCTATGTAGAACCTTTATTGACGTCTCTAGTACGCTATAGTTCAATGACCCTCTAGTTAAGTTGTGGCAGCTTTGTTCCCAAATTGATTGGTCCATAGTGTATCCTAGGTCCTTTTCCCATTTTTGTATGTATTTAATTTTTTGTGACCTTGTGGTTCGTTAAATGCATTATATAGTACGCTTAATATTGCTCGACAGTGGAATATCCCTACAGTGGAATATCCCTACTGGGGCTCCTAGAGATGTTATAGTGGAGCTGACAAAATGTTGAATTCTACAATAAGAATAATGTTCTATTAAAGGTAAGTTATATTTCTTCTTAATATATTCATATGTGATTATTTTCCCTTCCTGGTACCATGCCCCAAACCTCAACAAACCCCTGGAATTCCACCAGTGATTAGATGTGGGGGATAATTGTATTGTCAGAAGGGGGTTTGGGATTATCGGGGAAATACTAGCTAACTTAGGTGCTATATTATGATGTCGGATCGCAAAAATATCCATATATGGTGCTTAGTTATTGGGTTCCTTATTTTCCCCAGCATATTATTGAGCTTGGGTGACCATATCATGGTATCCCATGTGTATGGGGAAATTTGTAGGTTTTCAATTAAAACCCCACAAGGGTTGGTGTTGAGAGGAGTGTGCCAGGGGGATGAACGAAAGCTTTGCTGCTTTATAGTACTGTTTAAAGTTGGGGCAGGAAAGACCTCCTTTAGTTTTTGTTATATACATGGTAGATCTAGAGATCCTTGCGGATTTGTGGTTCCAAATAAATTTAAAAGCATGATTTTGAAACCTCTCGAGGTCTTTATAGATTATTGGGATCGGAAGTGTGCGGAATAAGTATAGAAGTCGTGGAAGGATATTCATTTTAACTGCGTGAATTCTGCCTAGCCAGGAGATTTTACCTCTCGACCATCTCTGGAGGTCTAATATCAATTATTGGTATAGGGGTGCATAATTAGTCTTATATAGATCCGTTATTCTTTAAATATTTGATATGTGAACTAGGCCATGAGAAATCAAAGTTTTGTTTAAGATATTGAATCTCTGTTTGCGTGAGAGCTATTCCTAACGCTTCCGACTTTTTTTCCAAAGAGGTTGAGAGTATGTAATAGCTCTGGAATAGAGGTGGTCGGACTTGTGAGTGAGCCTAGAAAATCATCTGCTAAAAGTCTACATTTAAAATGATGATGGCCTATCTGGATCCCTTTAATTTTTGTGTAAGCTCTTAAAGATTGCTCTAGTGGCTCTATTGCCAATGCAAAAAGTAAGGGTGAGAGAGGGCATCCCTGTCTTGTTCCCCGTTGTACCTCAATTTGCGCCATAGTGTCTCCTGGTAGTTTTAATCTTGCCTTGGGAGATCTGTAGTATGTCTCGATTAGATCCATAAATTTCCCACCGCAACCAAATTTGAGTAGTACCGCTTTGAGATAGGACCATTCTACCGTGTCAAAAGCCTTTTCTGTGTCTAAGGCCACTAAGCAGGTTGGGTTGTGATTTTGGTATGCCCATGAAATTAGGTTTAATGTGCGTCTGATATTATCCCCTGTTTGTCTATATGGGATGAATCCCGCCTGGTCTTTATGTATGAGTCTAGGAAGGAATTGGGAGATTCTATTGGCCATCAGTTTTGCTAAGATTTTTATATCTTCATTTAGGAGTAAAATTGGGCGATAATTCTTACTTTCTAGAAAGTCCCGATCTTCTTTGGGGAAAAATATCAAGTCTGCTTGGTTCAATTCTTGGGGCATTTGATGACCTTCTAAGATTTGATTAAAAAGATTTGTAAGGTGAGGGGCCAAAATGTCTATATATTTCTTATAGTACATATTGGTAAGTCCATCTGGCCCCGGGGCCTTCCCACTTTTTAGGCCAGTAATAGTCTTTCTAACTTCAGGTTCCTTAACCTTAGCATTAAGGAGTTCCGTTTCCTCCTGGGATAGAGTAGGCAGGTCACATGACTCTAAGAAGGCAAATCTTTGTTGTTCTTGCTGCTGGTGATGTTGCCCAGATGAGTATATTTTCTGGAAGTATTCCAAGAAAGTTTTTTGTATAAGATTAGGGCTGGCCGTGACCTCCCCGGTAGAAGTTCTAAACCTTAATATTTTTGATTGCGAAATCTTATTTTTAAGTTTGTTTGCTAGTAAGCTATCAGGCTTGTTAGCCTTCGTATAGTATCTGTGACCCGTCCATCTCATCGCTTTTTCAGTGCGGTTTGATAACAATAGATCTAGCTCCAATCTAATTTTCTCTATTTTGTTTCGTATCTTGGGGTTCTGTTGATTCAATCTCTCTAGATCTCCCAAATCTCTTCCCAGGGTCTCTTCCCTTAACTTAGATTGTCTCTTGAGTTCACTTGCGATTTTTATAAAAGAGCCCCTTATGAAGGCTTTATGGGCCACCCATGTCCATCCCGTGTTTGATTCTGGGGTGGTATTAGTCGAAAAGTATAGGTCTAAATCATCGGCTATATGTTTCCCTACTGATGGGCTGGACAGGATGCTCTCATTAAGTCTCCAGCTGTAGGGTGGTCTACTTTTTAGGCCTATTTCTATAGAGGTACTAACCTGTGCATGGTCAGACCATGGGCATGGATGGATCTCTGCCCTATCTACATTATCTGATAGTGATGAGTCTATTAGGATGGTGTCTCTATGGGAATATGTGCCATGTACTGGCGAATAGAAAGTGTACCCCCTCTCACTCTTATGTAGCAATCTCCATGCATCTAGAAGATGTAAATCATTGAGTAGTACTTTAATTTGTTTCAATTTGTTGGAATATTTGTTACATCCCTTCTTGTTTGATCTATTTAGGTTTGGGTCCAGAACTAAGTTAAGATCCCCCCCAAGCACAATCCTCCCAAGATCCGCCGATTTGAGATACTTCATAAGGTTTAGAAATGACTTATGTGGGGAGGTTGTTTGTGCATAAAATGATACTAGGGATAACTTTGTACCCCATAATGTGCCTGTTAACACTATAAAGTTACCCCTCGGGTCTATCTTCCGGTGTTCAATTATAAATGGGAAATGTTTATGTAGCAAGATAGCCACTCCCCCTTTTTTAGTAGGTTGGGTAGAGGCGACAAAAACCGGGTATGAATGATGCAAATGTTTAGGGAGTTTGTTGTGTGCAAAGTGCGTTTCCTGTAAGAAAATCACATCTGGGTGTAGGGGCTTATAGGATAAAAAGGCTTTGCACCTCTTAAACTGTGAATTAAATCCCCGGACATTGTGTGAGATAAAAACAAAAGGAGATTCCATCATGTTACCTCTATGGATATGAGTAAGTTGAGCTTCTCGCATCTCATTCTCCCCTTTTTCCCCCCTGTACCTGAGTTTTGATGGCTTGTAGGGTTAGCACCTGGAGGAGGCGGAGGAACCGTTTCATAAAGCCTGTCTATTGGAACTGTATAAGTGGGAAAGAACAAACATAACATGGTTAACCAAACTATGATAACACATAAACTGTAACTTTTCCTCGGCCTATTACTTAAGGCACTTTTGTGCCAGGGGAGGGAAATGGAGATGCCCATTTCCCTATCTATCCCCTCAGCTGAGGAAGAAATATCTGGTAAACTAATTTTCTATGTAATTTGAAAGTCTACCACCATCTGCCCCCCCCCCCCCTTGAGTCTATAAATAAGGGCCCGACCGCCAAAATGACCCCTTATCTAGGAGCTTATGTAGTAACCCTCTATCTTTTATAGCTTACAATTTCTTAATTGCTTTGCTTCTGTCCCTTAAACTGTGAATTTTATGATACAACAATCACATAACTTTCTATTGGGTTACCGGGTAGTTCCGGTCTACCATTTAAGAAAATATAATGGTCTAGCTGTATATTGGTATTGTATCTAATCTGATTCATGTCTCTTAAACAAATATTTCAATTCTTGTACACTCAGTCCCCAGAAAGCTCACATAAGTTGAAAGAGGCATGATCTTAATGTTCCTTGCAACCCTCAAGTCCAATGTATCCTTTGGTAGATATCTGTAAGGGTCTCTCCAATCATCATTTAAACGTTCCTTTATGCCTTGTTATCACCCCAGATATATGTTGGTTGTTGTAATTAAGTTTTCCCTGAGGATTCTGGAGACGAGGTGGCAGGTCTTAAATTTGGGTCTATTTGCTTGCTTTGCCGTTTATTCCTTTATATTTCTGTCCATTGTCTCGCCGGTCAGGGAGGTAAGTTCATGTCTTGGCGGGTTTCCAGAGTATCCTCTCTGGGTAAGAGATTTAGTTCTGATAGAATTGTGTTGCACTCAGATAGAGTATGTACTGTGTGGTTCATGGACCCCACTTGAAACAATAGGCTAAAGGGGAACCCCCACCTGTATTTAATGCCCTTTTTGATCAGAATCAGCAAGGCTGGTTTTAGTTGTTTTCTTTTAAAATGAGTCGAGCCAGGTCTGCATATATCTGTATTTGGGCTCCATCAGGGCCTGCAATGGACTTTGTTTTTCGTGATGCTGCCAATAACAAGTCTCTAGTTCCTTTACGGAGAAATCAAGCTATAACATCCTTTGGCTGATCTTTTGAGTTTCGGCCCCCCAAGGCCCTGTGCGCTCTCTCAATTTCCCAGGTGTCTTGTGGATGGTCAGGCAATAAGCTATGGACAATCGCATTCAAATATAGTTTCAAATCTCCTATTGCTTTAGGTATTCCTCTGAATCTTATATTATTGCATCTGGACCTGTTTTCTAGGTCTTCTAGCTTATTTTCTAGCACCTCTATATGCGCACTATTTTGGGTTATATCCTGACAGTCTTTTTGTTGGGTATCCACAATTTGATCTGTAATTGTTTCCAGTAAGTGGGTCCTGTGCCCAAGGTCTTGCAGATCTTGCCTGATTTCCTTCACTGCCTTATCCAAATGTGATTCAAGTAAGTTTTTAAAGTCTGTCAGAGAGATATCTGACATTTTCAGAGGCTACTTTGTGTGTGACGTATCTTCTTCCATGTCTGAGCCTTCTGATGAGCCCACAGTGGATGCATGTGGGGAGTTATTGGTTTGCTGTTGTGTTTTAAAATGATCTTGAATGCTCTTTGATAACAAAATCCTCTTTGATTTGCCCATTTTTGGATCTTGAACTACAATTTTGCCCAATAATCTTTAAAAGTATTACTTGGAGGTTGCAATCTCACTAGTACAGTTCAACAACAGCCAGTATTTTCTCTACAGGTGGGGTATCCCCTTCAACCCAGGCCTATCAATTCACAGCATCCGAGGGGTCAATCGGCTAAACCTAAATACTCATCTGAGGGTTACAGATTAGCAAAATTCATTTTTGTAGTATCAGGGGGGTCAAACGGCCTCCGTTGGCTCTTGCTCACCTTCTCCTTTGCAGTTCACAGTATCTCTGTTGGATCCCCTTCGTGGGTCCTCTAACCTTCCGGCCTCCTGTCTTGCTTCACCTCTCCACCTGTGCCGGGGAGCACAGGGAGCCAAATCCACGGGAGGCAAGATGATGTAGGCCTCAACCGCGTGGTGCTGTTATCTGGCTCAATCTGTGTGTTTTTGGTGTCTTTATGTACCTCTTTGTCCCCGGAATGTGATAAGGTTCCTTGGGGTAAAATTTTTGCAAAGTTTGGGTTAAATAGTCCCTTTTTGGTAAATTTTGATGAAGAGCAGCTCTTTAGCACGTCTGCTCTCTTCTCTTGGTAAGACACGCCCCCCCCCCCCCCACTCTTATCATTTTAAAACTGTCTTATGTCTTTTCTGTCCCCAAAAAACTTTATGATATGACTGCCTCTCTGATTTATCTTCCAATTGCAGCTCAAATTTCAAGCAACCGAGATTCTCTTCCATAAAGAATACATTCTCTCTTTGTTAACTGGCCTTCCTCTTCCGAATCTGAAATCTTCTTCCTGCTGCTGATCATTTTGACAAAGACACTTCTGAAATTAAATCATTAAAATCCTCCATCTGCATTTCTGGTGATTTCCCATGTCTTATTGTATAAGGAGTTTGGCTATTTGCTGGTTCTGATTGCATTGCATGCACACTTCTGTCAGTGTATCCTGTATAGCACCAGTCAATGAATTGTTTAACATCCTGTTGTAGTTCTTCCTTTACTGCAGAGCTTCCCATCTGCTCTTTTAAACAGTCCTCACAAATTTTCTTTTGCAAATCCCTCTGACAATCTTTAGTTACAAATTGTATATCTTGGAAGTTTGTGTTTTGCTTATGTTGGTACTCTTGCTTGGTTTTGAAGATATTGCAGCACCTCCTGCATCTTCCATTATCACTTCATCCTCTTGTGATAACATATGTAAATAATACATATGAATTAGCCAAAGTTACTCTTGGCTTTTGATTAACAGAATTAATTCATAGAAGAATAAGCAGTAATTGCAAACTTGTTTTTCCATCAACTCTCAGTTGTCAGCGTTATTAACACAAAAAAATAAGTCTATTTATTACCAAGCATTTTGCCTTATTCATAATTAGCCTTGATAAATATTATATACTGTACATATAATGTGAGTCAGTAATATAACAGTCAGTCTTGATAAGCATTTTTATATAATATGTGTCAGTAAAGTTACTTTACGTGTCAGTAAAGTTATTACAATCAGTAACCCGAAATAAGACTCCAGTCAGACTCTTACCTTGGCTTTTGGGCAGCAAAAAGGATTTTGAGCAACAAATCTTTTAGCAAAGTAAAGTATGCAGCAGTATGCAGCCTCAACAAAAATCTGCCTGTTTGCCCCGGCATTGGCCTGTCTCAGTTTTGGAGTTGCTAAGCAACTGCTGGGTGAATGATTAGCTAGCACTAGAGAGATACAGACAGTGGGCACGTGCCTTTAAAGGCATGCTTGCACTCCCTTGCGGGCTAGCCCCCTTGATGACCAAAATCAGAAAATGAGAGCGTACACGACTCTGCTATATAACCTCCACTGCAATCATTATATAGATAGTTACACCTATTGTGTAGTCCTGCAATGGCTTTGTCTAAGACACAGACTTTTCCTCCAGAAGGTGTGAAAAAAGTAATACTCCTGAAGCAATTTATTATGTATACATGTTAGAGCTAATTAAAAGACTGAAGCTGGAGCTTGGGTATGGTTGCTATTTGGCCTGCATGCTGACAGCCTCTGTGTGTTTGGGCCCCAGGTCTGTGTGAACTGTGCATACGGTTTACTTGAAGATGCTGGATTGGACTGGGTTCTTAGGTGGTATGAGTTGAAGATGAGAAAAACACATAGAGGTTTTATGTTGTTTAGTTATGTTATTGTTGGCTACCTGGCTACCATTTTAGAAAAATGTAAAAGGAAATACAACCTCCTGTTTTGATGTTCCTCCATAAACATGCTGGAAACAAGTGCACAAGTAAAGAAAAGAATGGTAAGTTGTCTGAAGTTTAAAAAGGGATTACATGGTCTTGGATTTGACAGTTTTTGGACAGTAAGAGCCTGCAATGTTACGCCAAGGAAGATATAATTTACATTAGTCTAGAGAGCAACCTTCCTGTCTTCTGGATACATATGGTAGTGATGGTGTATGGTAACCTGAGAAGTGGCATCCTTCTCTCTACACAAGTGTCATGACTCTCTACCCAAGATCAGGATGTGAGGGGTTGAAGAAGGAATCTGAAGCAAAAGATAACCAGGAGTTAGTGACCCATTGGATGACAAAGAAAGCTGCGGAAGATGGAAACGCTGAGAATGAGAAGAAGCTGGCTAAAGCAGCTAAAAAGATGGCTGATGAAGCTAAAGAGATTTTTCCCCTGAAGCAAGATGATGATATAAAGGTGGCTGATATTGTAAGCAAAGGTCAAAGAGTAAAGGGCAAGGTGTAGTCACTCACAGGGTGCATAAGCAGTCTTGTTATGAAGAATGTTGATCAGGACACTGAAAAAGATTTGAACCCAAATAGAAGCAGAAATTGACCCACTGGAAAAGCCTGACATTGAAGACAGACATGCTTCTGCTACATTCATGAGGGGAGGAGGCATGTGTCTCATCCTTGTTGATTTCCTTGTACTCACGTAAAGCAGTCTCTGTTCCCTTTCTTTTGAAAAATTGAAATGCCTGTTTTTACTCCGTATCTTGAACTTTAAATTATTGTTAAGCCACATGGAATTTGATTTACTATTTTTACTTGTATTTCCACTTTGAATTCGGTGATAAGTATATATATTTATCAAGTATTTGAATGCTGTCCATTTATGTTCAGTATTTTTACCTGTCAGTTCTTTGTCCCAGTCTATACTTTCTATTGCTGCCTTTAGACTGATAAACACTGCCCTTTAAAAATTGAGAGTTTTTGTTGGCTCCTTACAGTTTTTTTTAATCTCAAATGAGACAGTGTTCTGATCAGTTTCCCAAAGTTTGACCTATTTCAAGTTTATTTCAGGGTAGTTAAAATCTCGAATTAGTAAAGCTTGACCAGTTTCACACCTGATATGCCCATGAGAACTTTCTTTGGACTTTGGAACTGATGGGGAACTGGGCAGACTGGGTTGACACTGGGGTTTTAAGCAATACATGAGAGGAACACATACACCACATTAGCCACATTTTGTGAACAGTTGAACAGGCAGGGCTTATCATCAGAACAGATGAGTGCCAATGGGCTAAGGTTGAGGTGCAGTATTTGGGTCACTGGGTAGGCAGTGGGCAGCTCAACCCAGAACCAGCCAAGATAGAAGGGATAGTGGCATGGCCTACACCCCAAACCAAAAAGTTACCACATGGTATTACCAAAAGTTTTTTCCTCATTTCAGAACCCCGGCCAAGCCATTGATGGACCTCACACAGAAGAAGTTGCCTTGTCTGATACAATGTACCCCTTCATGTGATGTGACATTTCAGGCCCCCACGAATACCCTCACCTGCTCTGCTATTTTGGCTTTTCCAGACTATAATCACCCATTTGTAGTACAGACAGACACCTCCAAGTTTGGACAAGGGATGTGCTGGGCCAAAAGGACGAGCAGGGGATAGAACATCCCATTGCTTATATCAGAAAGTTGCTGCCTAGTCAGGTTGCTTGTGCAGCAATCGAGAAGGAGTGTTTGACTGTAGTCTGGGCTCTAAAGAAATTACAGCATTATCTTTACTGGAGTGAGTTTGTGGTGGTGACTGACCAGAATCCCCTGTGTTGGCTGTCCAGGATAGCTGAAGACAATGGGCAATTGCTTTGCTGGAGCTTAGCTCTTCCGGACTTTTTATTTTGCAGTACAGCACCGGAGAGGGAAGAATGCTGATGGCCTTTACAGACAAGAGGATAAGTGAAAAAGTATAGCTGGCCATTCATTTGATTGAGAACGCTGTCCAGGCTACACTGGCTGTCAAAGGGCGGGGCGGGGTGGGTTGTCACACTTGACAAGAAACTTTCTTTGGACTTTGAAATTTATGGGAAACTGGGCAGAACGAGTTGACACTGGGGTTTGATGTGGAGTTTACTGTGTTTGGGGTGGGGAGTTGAGAAGTGGGTCAGGCACCTAGGGACTTATGAGTGGGAAGTGCCTATCACCCTAGTTTATGATTTATCAAGCTTATGTGTGTAATGATTACTATGATTAATACATGAGTGTTGGAAATTAGTCACAAGTAAGATAAATTAGCTTCATGAGAGAGCAGAATAAAGCCTATGACCACCATTCTCAGGAAAGCAGTAATTGAATAGCCCCAACATATGCTGGTTATATTGATACCTGCAGATCATTTGGGCTATAAGGAATCACCCACAGAGGCTGAGCAGGAGGGGGAAGGTTATACTTTAACAGCTGCATCAAGGTGTGGTGATTAGTGCCTTGTGGTGAGGCTTTGAAGTATCAATTATCCTGATAGCTAAAATCAAGCTTTAAAGTGTCAGCACAACACTAAACTCACTCTGATTTGCATAGCACATGATGGAGAAGGGTTCTAACTGCATGATATAAATGTGTGTAACAAGCTAAATAAAGTGGCAGTTGGCTGGCATACTCAACGTTTCTGGCATTGTATCTGTAACAGGGTTACAAAGCAATCACATGGTTAAAGGTCTAGTCACAATGGGTGGCTAGTGAATATGCAAGTAGCATGCCACGCCTAGACCCTTCAAGAGCTATTAATCTATCTTCTGCTAGCAGAGATGGTATGGTCCGTACAAGCAGATCATAACAACCAATGTTTAGAATTTCCAATCTGTAACACTATTTACAGTTCCTTACTTTCAATTATATGTTGGGGTTTATAGCATACTCCTATCAATATTGTTTTAGAATTTGCTCCTCTGCTATTTAACTCTACCCACAAGCATTCATCATTCCAGCATACATATCTTCACTGACTATAGGCTTAAATACAGGCTTAACATACAGATAGACCACTCCTCCTCTTTTAACATTGTCTATATCTATCCTAAATAGGTTATAACATCCAGATTAACAGTCCGGTTATGAGAGACATTCCACCATGTTTCAGTGATGCCTATTAAATCCAAATTATCATTAATTGCTAATAATTATAACTCCCCCACTTTTCCTGCCAATCATCTGGCATTAGCAAGCATACACCTTATGTTATGAGCCTGTAGATCTAACATGCCTGCCACTGTACTTAGCAATCTCTCCCTATTAACTATATAATGCTCCCCCTTTGCCTCCCACATGACTAGTTCATTCATTCCTTACCTCCTCTACATTTTCTACCCAATTACTTCTATCTAGTCCCTCCCCCCTATCTACTACTTTAAAAACTCATCCAGCCTTTCTACCATCCCTATCACACAGGGCTTCCATGTCACTAAGGTGCAATCCATCCCTGCTATAGAGATTGTACCAAAGTGAGAAGTCAGCTCAGTGCTCTAAAAACCCACACCCTACTTAATGCACCACTTTTTTAGCCATGCAATAACCTCCCTAAGCTCCTTCTGTCTCCCTGGGCTAGCACATGGCACTGGTAGTATCTCAGACAATATTACCATGGATGTCCTTGCCTTGAGTCTATTGTTTAGTTCTATAAAATACTTTTTTAGGACTCGCCATCTTCCATTATCTTTGTCATTCATACAAATATGTACCAAGACAGCTGGTTCACTTCCAGCCCCTCCTAAATATGTATCTACTAGATCCACAACATGCTGAACCCGAGCAACCGTGAGATAGCAAAATGTTTGATTGCTGGAAGCTGGGTGACAAATCAGCCTTTCTACATTCCTAATGATAGAGTCCCCTTCCACCAAAATCTGTATGTTGCTCTGCCTAGTCTGCCTTCCCACTCCTCCAGTAGAACTGTTCTCCTGGCTGTTAGTGGGAATAGCTCTGTCTGCCATTCCTGAATGGACATCTCCAACAGTTTCACTCAATCTGGCATATTTGATAGTGTTTGCCAACTCAGAACTGATCTGCCTCCACCTCCTGTTCCCCCTGCTTACCCTCGAAAACTGTAACTAAGCTACTATTCTCCACTGCTATTCTCCACTCCAGTTCTCCAATTTGAGCTTCGAGAGAAATAGCATGCTTACACCTGTTACAGAGGTATGGACCCTGGATCAGCTGTTCCAGCAGTGCATACATGTGGCAGGATGTGCACTAAGTGAGAATGCCACTGGACTGACTTATAATTACGAAATACAGTGAGAAGAAAAAATCAATACATTTGTGTAAAGCTTAATAAAAAAAAGTACCCCCCCGTCCTCCTTTATACATCCTTCTGTTTCTTTCTTCCTTTTTTTGCACTACAATTTGTCCCCTTTTCCTTAAATCACAGTTGCAAACAGACCCACACAAGTCACACCTGATGAAGCTAATTAAAAGCTGAAGTTTGGGTGTGGCTGTCATTTGTACTGCATGCTAGCTGTCTCTGTGTGAGGCTGTGTTTGGGCCTGAAGTAAAAAAAAACTGTGTGTACAGATGTTGGATTGGACTGAGTTCTCAGGTGAAGTTGAAGAAGAGACAAACACACAGAAGTGTTTCAGGGTTTATTTGGGCTGAAGATAAAAAAACACACAGAAGTGCAGCATTTGCCTGAAGCTGGGAGAAAGACACAGACCGCAGCATGAAGCTGCTAATTATTCTGCAGAGTAAAATCGGGATTTTTGAAGGATACAGGCCAGTGAATTTTTAACTAAATATCGGACTGTTAGTTTTTGTTTTGCTCCACCAAGGTTTAGCTGGGTGGCAGCCAGATGGTGCGAAAGCTGACTCTAAGTGTATGTATTTCTGACATAGGCACTTCTGCACTTTGTTCCCTTATTTCCCAGAAACCACACACCTCATGGACGTGAGTGTCTGACAGAATATATCCTTCTGACATAAGCCGAATCTGCAAGCCTTATGTGTAGAAGGTCTGCAGTAACACCTAGCCCTCAGGAAGGTAACTGCAAATCCTATTCCATCTCCACAGGAGGAGTTTATTCCAAATAGTCTTCTGGGTATATATCCTAAATGAGGAAGGACAGGAAAACAAAGTGGAAGGCTAGTGGGAGGGAGTTTTTTTTTGTGCTGGCTGTCACCTGCCCTACTGGGAACAGTGTCCTTCTACTGTTCTGTGCTGCCTAGAAGACGTTAAGAAACATTTTTATTTTACTGTTTAGAATTACCATGACAATTTAGTTGTATCTTGATCTTTTGAGTCAGAGACATAAATGGAGCATTTATTCTGACAGTGGCCTCCTTGTCTCCTCAAATGTTAGCCTTAATTGACAAACTAGATCAATCCTGTACATTTTACATACATATTTATATAAAAGAAAGTGAAAGAGCTTGACTTTTAAGTTCTATAGTTTATGAAGGAAAAAAATATAGATTATAAAAAAAAAAATCAAAATGATGTCATATTTGGGTATGGTATAAACTAATCCAATCAGAATTCTAAACTCTGATTTTGAATCTAATTTGATTTTCGATCATTGGCTGAAAGTGATTGAGACCATTTTTCAGCCAATTAGAGGCAAGGTAAGAAGGCCTTCTTGTTAGTTTAACATAATCTAGCCATAAATTCATTGAGTGTTATAGTAATTAGTGAAGGTACTATTAACAGGCATAGTAATAAAACTCAGTTCTGGAAAATGTAATTTGTGGAAACTTTCATTTGGATGTCTTGTCCATTGTTCATTAAATAATTTGAGTGATCAAAAGCAATCTTAAAATGAAATTAGACTAACAAATGGCTGACTTGCATATAACAAATAACTTTTAGAAGTCCTGCAAAGGCTTAAAACTTTTTTTAACTGCAAAAATGCAGCTTTTCAACAAAGTCATAATCCCCTTCTGATGAAATATTTAGGTCACATGCATTGGCTACATTTGACAAACCCTAATGAAAGTCTTTTTTTTAACTTTCCAGCACTTATGTTTGCAAAGGAAAATTTTAAGTTTATTTTTGCATATAGACAACTTGTTACTTAAGTTTTACTTTAAAAATTCTTTGGCATAGAAAAGGTTAATCTCCATGTTAACTATTTTTTGTCCATAACTAGCTGTTTATGAGAGAGTGGACTGCCAAATAATTGATACAAGCCAAACGTACAGTAAATTATTTTATATTCTAATATTAATCTACATGCTACAGCATTATTTGCAATTGTTTTAACTATAGACTGCAAATTACATACATTTTCTCACTTTTCATTTAAGTAATTTGGAATTCTTGTCTATATATAATAACAGAAATATTGTTATTGGACGTAGAACACATTGTTCACAACTAAGGCAATTGTATTGTAACATTATTGAATGAAAAATATGTGTTTAAAGAACAGATGCAGTAAAGTTGATTTGTACTTTACAAATATTTTTACCTTGTAGCATCTGTTAAAATAAATAGCCACATATTGCAGATATAATACAGTAATAAATATACTCATAATACATTTGTCTCAATTTGTAGACAAGATAAAATGAACCTTTAGGTGTATAGGTGTTCAAATAGGCATTTTGCCATGTTTTCGATCACAATGATGAATAGCCAATTGTGATGGATTTAGCGGACTTTCTATGGTGAAGTAGCCTTCTGAATTGAGGCTAAAATTCCTAATCTCAATTTAAGACAGAATTTGATGACAATTGGCTACTTAAAAAAAATAGTAATTATATTAAATATCCTCAATTTTGACCAGTAATGTGTGGGGATATTGGCTATTTTAAAAAACATAAAAAAATGTTTACACTCTGTTTTAACAATTTATTGTAATTCTTCAGAAATAGTTCTTTGCTCTCAAGGTTTTTTAGATTATTATGTGTTATTACATTACAGTGTCTTTGATAAATGTGTTAGAAAGGACATAACTGACAAGAGCGAAGGGGTAGATCAGTTTTGCCAATAACATACACTACTTAGCATACCATAATTTTGCATATTATTTAGTTTCGAAAAAAATATTTGATCAAATGTGTAGTTTAGTAATCTTAAAAACATCTGTAATACAAGTTCTAACTCAGTAATCTCAAACTGAAGAGTTGCACTTACAGGTATGTGAATATCTTCCTGTGGCAGTTAATTAAAATTACAAAAAACACATAAACTGAGAAATAAATAACACCTAAGTGGGTTTGTTCTATAGGCCTGGTCACCCACTCAGAGAGAAGCACTTTTTAAGCTTCCTTATGCCCTACCAGGGAGAAAAATAGAATATCAGCCTGGTCTCACCCAAAAGAGTGATCCTGCCCCGAAATACTAGGCAATTGTACACTGAACTGGAGAAACAGCAAATCCCAGACCTAAATTTTAGCCTTCCTTGGGCCTTGTCAGTGAGGTGTAGCTGAACTCTCTAAGGCACATTGACCAAGGAGTCCATGTCTGGAGCCCTCTACCACCCTTTTATAAGGTAATTAAAATTGACATTGTTTATATGTGAGTTTTGTTATGCAACAGCTTTAATCACTAAATGAGCCTTTATTTTATTGTAAATACATGGAGCCTCATTCAATTGAGCAATTGTAAGTTACAGTAGCCCGTAATGGAGGCCGTAAGTTATTTTACTATTCAATTGCCGTCTTTTTGCGAGCCACAAGCGGTATACGGGTTACAGGATTGAAATCCTTGGGGTTGTTACAACCGTAACTTACAGCCCATCTAAGCCTTTTATCTTTCATGTCTGCAAGAGTTACGTTGACTAAAATCACAAATTGCTATTCAATTGCTACAATTCCGCAAGCCCGCAAATGTTTTCACACCTGTAAACGGCAAATGTAGAAGAAAATCCTACGAGTACTAGAGAGGACCTGTAAAGGGATTAAAGACATATCCGTAGCATTGTAACAGCAAATACAAAATCAGTACTGCACTGTAAATGTTAGGGAAAGCGATGAAAGACATTATAATTAATTGCACAGTCTCAAGCTTGCAAATCGGCAATAAAAAATCATTTTACGTTATGTTTCATTTCAGGGTTATATCGATCTCAGGAATCAATGAGTTAATACATATCAGGCCACACACATGGACTAGAACAGTGTCAGCATTAATTTTTATTATTTTGTGTTTTGAGTTTTTTGCGGTTTTGTGGCTTAAACGCTAATTGATTGACATGAAACCTCCATCTTAGATGGACGTAATGATGACAGTCTCATTTTCTATTGGCTATTTGTAGATGGGTAGTTATAGCCTTTCTTAATTGATCATGTTCCTGCCCTGAAATGCTACATACAAGTGCAGGGTTTACGATTTAGGCTTTTGGACAGTAACTTGCGGGCTTGTTCAATTAAATAGCACCAGAATTGTAGCAGACTGCGAGCCTGCAGCAAGCCCACAGACATACAACCTTTATACCGTGAGATGCAGGCTTCAAATTGAATGAGGCTCATGCTCTTTTGTGAATCTGTTCTTCATGCCTACTCCCTAAAATCCCTGCATTATTAGTCAATAAATCTACTTTTTTTATTTACTCTTTCTGTAACTACTGTTTGCATTTTGATCTTTAGAAAATAAAAAGCTTTAAATTCAAGACATCTATTTTAAAATAATTATTTGCATAGATTTTAAAATCGTAATAATTAAAAATATTTATTAAAAATTGCATTCTTTATTTATACACATTAAAATATAGCACCCATTATCATAAGTACCCACAGAATACAAATGCTCCATTTCACATTTAAGGAAAAAAGGAGAGGTGAATGGTGGATCAGGAGAGAAAAGAGACAGAACAAGTGATTTGCTATGGCTGTCAACACTGATGAAGGTGAAACAAGGATTTCACCTTGAGAGCTCACAGGGATATGAATATGTGGTGATAGAAAGGATAAATGAGAAGCCAATGCAGTTGGACAAACACTCGTCCAGAGAGACCTGACAGAAGCTATTAGAATTCACTCCACGGTTCTCATTTTCACACTAGCACAGTGAGAGAACGTTAAAGGCTCATGTAACAGGCTATCAATGCAGCCAAGACAGTTTGGGCAGTACCCTCCACAGTACATTCAGTGTTATGGATTACCATTGTGATGGGTTTGATGTGAATTCCAATAAAATACTTGATGGAAAATAACTTAGTGTTCATGGTTCTTCTGCTCTCTGCATTAACCTGGTACTGCCATTGCCTTTCTGTCAGCACATGTCTTTGCAATGAATTATTAACAAATTAAAGTGAAACTTGGTGATGTTGGATACCAGGTTTTTTGATCAATTTTGCATAGTAATTGTAAACACTCACAGCATACAGATACACAAAGAGCACTGCTGATGCTTTGAAATAGTGACAGTTTCTACAAGATGTATTGCAAAAGAAATACATTTTGATACCCTGTTATAACAAATACAAGGACGCTTTAGCTGATTTATAAGATAGAGTAGTAATGTCATTTCAAAATGCACTGTGGATGCAGAATATAAAGTAGTGATAGTATAATAATTACATATATTTATGCACTGTCACATCTTAAGTTAAAAATCTCACATTTGTTTAATAGAACAAATACAGTATTATAATATCTAAACAAAATAATGGAGAACACTGAATACTTGCAGGAATGGCAGGCACTATATCAAAAATAAGTTGAAAACAATTTTAGTAAAAAGTTAAATGCAACTTTACTCCGTTTCTCTCATTATGCAAATACATACACAGCCTGACTAGTCAGTAAGTGCTTTCCTACTCACTTAAAGCAATATAATTCACAAATAATGCAATATAATTCTTTAAAAAATGTAGATTCAAAAAATATTTTTTTTATTAAACATCTGTTATTTAAATCTAGCAATATAAATATACTATAACTGGATTTAATACTTCTTCTGTATGTTTATTATTCATATCATAATTCATATTCATATACTTATTATTATTTCATATATGAAATATAACCAATTGGTCTAGATTTTTAGATACATTTTAATATTTAAGATCTTGTATCTTCAGTCATATGGATAGATTCACTAAGCTTAAATAACCACTTTAAAAGAGTTTGATAGTACTTTATAAGAAAAACACTCTCTTTACTGTCCATTCAAATAATTAATTATTTTAATCCACAGCAGTATAAGCTCGAGATCTCTCCATACTTTGAATTATGTTTCTGGAGCATGATCCACTAAGGGGGAAGTACAAATTCATTAGTGGCAGGCAGCTGATTACCATAAGCTGCTAGTAAGGTACACACTATCATACTGCAAGTATGGTATGCCTTTTGGATAGCTTTCTCTTCTAACTGGCTCCCATTCCAGACAGTAATATTGTCACGACTGGGCTCTGGGGGGCATGGGGGAACCCATGACCACCCCACTCTTTCTTATCCTAAACCCCCAAAAGTTCTTCCAAGTAGGGCTAACTGTAAATTGCATTGGAACATATAGCCTGGGACTCATATAATGCAAGCCTATGGGGACGAGTTCCCCATGTTATTTTGCATTAATGGTATGCCTGGTGTTGATTGGCCCATTCATACTCCAAGCTGAAGCTTCAGTTCTACTGGATTGACTTTCAACCAATCAAGTGCCTACTTACTTGTAAATTGACCTAGACTACACATGGAGCCTACCATTGGCACTTTTGAAGATACTGATGCCCACTAGCATGCACTCAACCCTGGACATGGGAAAAAAACTGACCCTGGGGTAACCAAGAGTCTATGGTAAATAAGGAGTACCCTAAAACACTGTAACCCATTCCTGGCAGGGACTTTATTCACCTCCCAAGTAAAAAGATTGCTTCCCTCTCGTCCCTGATCCCTCATCTCAGTGGAGCCCACTGTAGAAAACACTAAAATATTGACTAGATGCCCTCTGTCCATTCAGTGAACTGACAGGGGAGGACAGCTGCTTGCTGCGTTAGAGCTACAAAACCTGCCCCTTTGGATTGGATCAGAAGGAGGGACGGACCCCATCTTTTATCCCAAACTAGGGCCAAGTGGACTCAACCCGGCACCTCATGCTGAAAGCCCCAATCACTGGAGGGGGGGCACCTTAATAATGCCGCATGAGACCCATTCAGCTAGCATCAGGAAAGAGGAGGAATGCATACCGGCAGCCACACCGAGCGTGGCTGTGACCCTGCCTCATCCCTCTATCTGGAATGGAGAGCCAGAACCAAGGAGAAAGGCCATAGGGATGTGGTAGCCCTGCCTGAGGAAGTCAGCATTGGGTATAATGCTGGCCTGCCATTGCAAAGTTTGGATTGTTACCATGGGGCAAGGAAGCAGCCCCTACACAATGCCCTGGGGTCTCAGACATTAGGCGGGGAGATATGTCAGCATTGGCAGCAGGAGGCCTCAAACAGAGAACTGGCTGACACCAATGGTGGAGAAATGGGGGAGGTAAATGCCACAGGTAAATCACTAGATAGCAAAGACCAATCCCTGCATCTTCACATGTAGCATGTAAGGAACAGGTGTTATATGCACAGGGACATGGCCATATATTGACAGATCATGACAAGGGGAATTACACTAATGTGTTAAAGCTGTCCACAAAGACCTACAAAACACAAAAGGAGGCTCTGGAATCTTACCTCCATCAATGGGAACCATGGGTACACTTGTTCTGGCAAGTTCCATGCTATTGCTGTATAAAAACATATGATCACATGTAAACCCCGCTTATGTCACTGGAATGTTCTGAAATCATCAAATGCATGAAGGGATGCGTACACGGGATGGTGACTAAATCCTAAGACATAATATTTAAATAATTCATGTATATTGCTGTCCCAAATCGGTAATTATGAGAAGCAAACGGAAACATGTATAACTGTATATCAATATCATCATTTATTGTATACACAGAGCCTAGTGAAAAATATATCCAAAATTATTATCATGGTTGTGGTATAGGCAGATCCGAGAGGATAAGAGGCTGTAAAAAATGGCAAAACCTAAATGGGTAAAGGTAATACAGTATAATACCAATAATGCATACCATCTTCTAGCATTACATGTGGTCAGTAAAGCGGAGTAACCATAATCAGTTGACAAAAAATCAAAACTCATATAGACTCAATAGAATTAACCAATAATGCGCATAGCACATACATCCTGTCTTCTGTCTGTTCCGTTACACAGATGCATTTAATCATGGATTATGTAATGCAATTCAATTACACACATACAGTGTGTTCATAACATCAAAAATGAAAAAAGGTGGTCATAAGTTAAAAAAGGCAGAGGAGGAGAAAAAAACAAAAAAAATGTGTATGTGCAGTACTGTGGTAAATACTGTTACCATAATAATAAACTAACTTACCTGAACTTCATCTACAAACAGTTTAAACCGTTCTGTATCTGTCATGAGAAATCACTTGCCATCTTTAGTAATCATGTGGCATCTCACAATCTCCACGAGATTTTATCCTTATGGATATCACATTCAACTTGTATACCGGTTTGTGTTATGATATCATGATGTCTAATCACCTACTCATAAATATATAGAGGAGACAAAGGTCAGCAACCATAATGTCTGTTGCTTACATCAGACAAAAGTATCTGTTCTCAGATTCATGAAGAGATGACTTGTTTAACTAACGCATGTAATAATGCTACCTTGGCATAACAGGCCATTGTCAGATTGTGTAAGGCCCACTCCATATCTGTAATGGTATAAATTAAATTTAACAAATGTGTTATTAAAAATTATATATGATTATTTAATGGTGTGTGACATTATTCTTCTGGGGGAATATTATTGATTGAATTGCGTATATATTTCACTCACATTATTTGGTAGCACTGCTTGCAAATTAAAAGGATGCCTTCATGAACTTGAATTCTGCCCCCCCCAAAAAAAAGACTATTCCTAAGGGAAAAACAAAAATAGGCATTGCACCATCTCTTCTCAACACCATTCCTCAGTGATAATCAATTGGGGAAATGTTAAACATAAACCTACGTGTCCACAGAGAAGAGGATCATGGTCCATGTGATTGGGGGTATCCATCTGCTTACAAAATATTACCATCAGATAGGCCATGAACCTCTATTCTGTAGCCAGGCTAGATAATGGTAACACTTGGACCAATACATTGTCACTGAGGAGTGCTGTTGAGAAGGTAAACTCATAGGTGCAGCACCTATCTCCTATTCGGAATTGACATATGGCCCCCACCCTTCGTGCCATTGCGCCTAGTCCCTAGTCGAGGGGAGTTGCAGAGGGAGGCATGGAGGCAGCACTGGTGGAGGTGGAGGCATGGAGGGAGGGAAGAAGGCTGTGAGTGTGCAGGGAAGACCTCTGGAGTGGAGGAGGCCTTGCTGGGAACCAGAGCGCTCTCTCGTTCTACACCACCTGGAGCAGCCTGACCATGTAGGACTCAATTTGCTGGTTATGCCTCCTCACCTCTCTATTAGGCCTCCTGAAGCTGTGGCCCACCAAGGCCTTGTGGGAGGAAATGCTGGCCTGGATTCCCTGCATATTGTCTCTTTCCCATGGTGGCCTCCAACGGTGGGCATTGGGATGGAGGTTGTGGTTTGCTGGGCTTGGCTGTGGGAGGAGGTGGTGGTGGAGGTGCTCAGTACTGGATGTTGGTGGTGATGGGCCTGGTGGTGGTGGCCAGGATATTGCAGTGATGGGAGGAGGAGCTGATGGTGGTAGTGGTGGCATGGACAGCTTATCAGTCCAATATGTGGCAAATCAGTCAGGAGAGAAGATGGTCAGTGGGGTCAAATGCCACTGGTGTGACAGATGGTCCAGCAAGTCCCCCAACTGGCCACATACATTGGGAGTCCTTCTCCTCATCTCCTAGATCCTCAGATCCTCCCCTGGGCTCCTCCTCCTGAAACTGATCCTGGTGGGAGGGGGCACTGACAGCAACCTCTGACTCCAATTGAGCCAACGCCTCCTGTAGTGGACCCATACCTACTGCCAGCCACACTGAGAGAAGAATGGTATATGGTTAACAACATTGTATGATCATTTGATTGATGTACTTTCCTATCTCTCTGACATGCAGTTATCTTTAACCTGGATGGTTCACTTATTTGCCTTTTTTTAAGCTATCCTTTGCTTGATGTAAGCATTACTTTGCATTATAAGTGATAGGATCAGATTAGTGAGTAAACATGTATTCTGATGTGTGTGTCAATTATATCTGGGCACCTAGATATAATGAAAGAAAAATAATGCACAGAAATCAGAGTGTCATCAGGATAATCTCTGAATGTATTTAGGCGGCAGAATCTTATATAGCATAAAAACACGTCACAACTAGTTGAAAATACTGTTAAATACATTTTTGCAAGCAAGTGACTTTTTGTTTCTGTCTAACATAGCAAAATCCGGTTTCCTATAGATATCTCATCTCAGTTTCTGAAACAAAGACAGGATACAGGAAATAGATGTTTTTAAAGAACATTAACGTAAACATTCTACAGATGACGCACTTAAACATTCTAGTGAGATAAGAAAAATGCTGACATACCTTTATAATCATGATATTCTTAGCTAATTAATTTCTAAATGAAGAAATTAAAATACCTAACATATCCCTCCTCTTATAAATGTATTAGACCAAGGTCTTAAGGCAAGGTTCAGGTCATAGTCCTTTCTTTAGTGAAGAGTTGGGGTCTGGACCATCATGGTGCTTCTCTTAATCCACTTGTTTTTATACATCATCAATGTCATGATTAAGATAAGAATCAGATTCTCCTTGAGTGAGGGGTATCGTCTCTATTAGGTATTGTTGAGTTACTGCTTGGTCAACAACCTTATTCACCAATCCACGGATGCATGGTATCAATAGTCTGTCTGGGCTCCTCTTTTTGCAGTACCTGAATATGCAAATATTCCATGTTGTTACCTCTGCCTGAGGTGTAAATTCCAAGAGTATATCTCCCCTCATCACACTTTTGTGGGTCCTGGAGGGTGATCCGGATGGGGTTGCATAGCTGATTTTGGCTGCAAGAGGATGGCTCCACACCCCGTGTCAGCTTTAAGCGTCTCTTTGTACTTTTGCACTTCATGTGATTAGGTGGGGAGTAACCCCAGTCAGCTCCTGTATTCCATAAGGCCAGTTTCCAGCTAGGACATCTCTCATTTCCATACAGAGAGGCTATACACAAATATAC
Source organism: Discoglossus pictus (assembly GCA_027410445.1). NCBI lineage: Eukaryota > Metazoa > Chordata > Amphibia > Anura > Alytidae > Discoglossus > Discoglossus pictus. Next base: position 116,653,777 of record CM050164.1, on the reverse strand, counting down.
TGGCGCTTTTCTCACCCCTCCACTACGTCCTCCTCCAGAAAGTCCACATCTTAGTACTTGACATAGGTCTATTTGGTTGGTTCCTATCTGCCCTTCCTTGAACACTAGGGTCACTTGGCCAGTTAAATTGACTTCCATCATGTCTCTTTTCATTCTGTGCATCCACATCTCTCCGATAGATTGCGCCTGGTTGCCTCTGGGTCTTGTTACTTCTTCCCATATGATTATGGGTGCTACTATGCAAAGAGTTATCAAGATGAGGCATGTCAGTGAGATTCTTAGGCCACACCAGTTAGGTCTTTTGAACAGGTGCCAGGACATTTTCTTGGGCCAGTTGAGAACCCCAAAAACCCGCACCATTCGGTTCTTCACTGGGTTTGAGACGAGTTTCCCCCCCTTTGTAGCCCAGCCTGACTCGCAATGAGTCAGCTAGCAGGTTTTTAGGAATCAACTGGCTCAAGCTCTGGCACTTTTACTCTCTTGCAGTGAGTCAGGTGTATCCAGGTGGCTCGTTCGGCAACTTTCAAGGCAGTGGGTGTTGACAGCAGAACTTGGTACGGTCCTTCCCACCTGGCCGATGCCCAATTTTTACGCTTGATTACTTTAATTAGAACCCACTGGCCTGGTTGTACCGAGCAGGGTCCCTGCTGTTGCTGTGGATGAGAGAGAGAGATGGAGGTAATATCTTTATTACTTAACATTTTTCTCATATAGTCTGCTAAGTTTTCACTCATGTTCTCATCTTCTGAGATAAATGGTCTAAATTCTGGTAGTAGGAATGGTCTCCCATACAATATTTCAAACGGGGTTAACTTCTTCCTGCCTGGAAGCATGTGCATGTTTAGCATGACTAATGGTAAACAGTAAAGCCAATTTTTCCCTGTCGCTGCCATCGTTTTCCTCAATTTATTTTTAATGGTACCATTAGTTCTCTCCACTAATCCAGCTGACTGTGGGTGGTACGCACAGTGGTTTTTCAACTCTATGTGTAATGCTTTACTCAAGTGGTTGATAATTCTGTTCACAAAATGTGTGCCGTTATCGCTATATATTTTCTCTGGTATACCAAACCTAGGAATTATTTGTGTCACTAAGGTTTTAGCCACTGTGATTGCATCAGGGTGTGCACATGGTTTCGTTTCCACCCACCTAGAGTATACATCAATTATCACTAGGCAATATTTCTTCCCTTCACACTTTGTTAGTTCAATGAAATCCATACATATTGTCTGGAAGGGGTATGTTGGTTCTGGGAATGTGCCCCTTATGGGGTGATAGTTACCCTGAGGGTTATGTTGTGCACAAACAAGGCACCCTGCACAAAAATTTTTAAAATAGGTGTTCAATCCATAGGCTGAAAATATTCTGCTGACCATGTCTACCATACTCCCTCTTGAGACATGACTAATGCCATGGCTCAACATAGCTGCATATCTGAATAGTGATTTTGGTAAAATTGGTTTCCCTTCAAGTAACTGCAAAAGGAGTTGTTTATGAGTGACTTGCCTGCCAGTAGATGTGACCATACCTCTATTTTTCCACAATTGTGCAAATATGTGCACAGTTGAGAATGCATATTGGCTGTCGGTGTATATATTTACTATTCGTCCCTTTCCTATTTTACAGGCTTCAGTAAGGGCCACGATCTCAGCTGCCTGTGCTGAAAAATGTGATGGAAGTTTTCCTGCTCTTATAGTTTCTTCTTGTGTTACTACTGCATATCCCGTTGCATTTGTACCATCTTTGTTTCTACTTGATGACCCATCTACAAACAGAGTTAGTGTAGCCTCGGTGTATGCAACATCTCTAAGGCCGTCTCTTGGTGAGACTTCTTTTTCTATGATTTTAGTACATGCATGTGGTGTGCCATCTTCCTGGATGGGAACTAACGTTGATGGGTTCAGTGTTGTGCACCTTTCTATGTGCAAGTGTGGTTGTGACAAAAGTATAGTCATGCATGATAAGTGTCTTGAAGGGGAAAGGTATGAAACCTTATTTTGTAGTAGAATGACAGATACAGCATGTGGTACTCTTAGAGTCAAAGGGTGGAACAGGACTAAGGCTGCTGACGCCAGAACTGCCATGGAAGCCGCCACTACAGCCTGTACACAAACCGGAAGTCCCCTGGCTACAGGGTCCAACCTGGTTGAGTAAAAAGCCAAGGGTCGGTCTCGCAGGCCATGTTTCTGAGTCACAACGGAAGTCATATAGCCTCCCCTTGAGTCAACAGTTTGTACAAATGGCTTGCTGTAATCTGGCAATCCCAATACAGATGTTCCCACTACTGTGTTCTTAAGCTGAATGAATGCTGCTTCAGCTTCATGTGTCCACGCTACCTTTTCATTAGCTGACATTGATTGCGCATAAATAAGGTGTTGTATGGGCCCTGTAAGTTCTGCATAGTTGGGAATCCAACTCCTGCAGAAATTTACCATCCCTAAGAAAGACATAACTTGTCTCTTTGTGACCGGCTTAGGGGCTTCTAGTATGGCCCTTTTCCTAACTGGGTCTAGTGATCGTCCCTTTCTGCTCACTAGGTATCCCAGGTACTTCACTTCTGCTTTCCAGAGCTGTAATTTATCCCGACTAACCTTATGTCCCTCTTCTGCCAGGAATGTGTGTTATCTGGCTGCATGTCATTTAGGAGTGTATGTGGATCTGGCACCGTGGGAATTACAGCTTTATTTACTGCTTTTAAATCCTGCACTAATCTCCAAGCTCCGGTTGTCTTCCTGACTGGGTAAAGTGGGGTGTTACATGGGGATCCTGGGCATTCTATTATAATCCCTTTCTCAATCAAAACTTTTATAATAGGTTCTATGCCCTTCTCTGCTTCAGGTTTTAGAGGATACTGTCTCTGATGTGGCTGAAAAGTACTTTTTGGGGTGATTTTTACTGGCTCTACCCCCTTTATAAGGCCTACATCAGCGGGCCCTGTGGACCATAAGGTGTCCGGAAGGCTCTCTAATGCTGCCTCCTGTTCCTGAGTGAACAGTATCTGTGTGTTGTGTCATGGTTCCTCTAACAGAAGAACTTTCTCCCACCTGGATGACTGTAAGTGTATTCCTTTCTTTGTCTCAGTTACCCAGTTCAGGCTTTTCCGATATATTTTTTGTGCTCGGTGAGTACTGCACTCCGAGGTCATAGGGCAAGTACTCCCATGGTGTTTTATCTGTCTGAGCCTCTTCTACCATCCCTCCTACCTGTACCCACCTTCCACCAGCTGGCATAGTCAGTGATATGTGTGGCACTGTGTGTCCTGCATAGAGTAACTGGTCTTGATCATTCAATTTTACTCTTACCCCTGTATACCCATTTTCTGTCCAGTATATGTAATCCAAGGTTATTCTGGTATTGGTGTGTTTGAAAAATGTTTTTCATAGTCCACATCCCTCCCCGGTGTACTTTCAAATTTCATAGTGCAGTGTAATGACTCTGTGCTTTGTTTTACACTGGAAGATGGAGCTAGGTCATTAGCCATGGCTACCAAAGTGCTGGATACTTGTGCCGGCCCTTTCGACACCATGTCTAATGTGTAAAAGTAATGTGGTTCACCCATCCCCTGCACTACATTTACATTGACAGGTATGTCCCCCATGTATGCATTCATGCCTTTCTCTGTGGGAACCACTCTAATGTTGCATTTCAGCATCAGATCTCTACCCAAGAGATTTATCGGGCATCTAGGGGAGAGTATAAAAGGATGCTCAAATGTTTGGCCGTTGAACAATCTCCCTGTGAGTGGGCATGATATAGGTTCGCTATTTGTCTGTCCTGCTGCTGACCTAACCAGTATGTTTTGTGATGACGTATAAATACTCCATGTGCCATCATCGCTCAATACTGACCTACAGGCTCCTGTATCGCATAAAAATGTTATCATTACCCCCTCTACATCTAGTTTAATGACCGGTTGTTCTGCTAGAGCCATTAAGTCTATACATGATTCTAAATTCAACACATCATTTATTTCTGGCAAATTTGCATCATTATTACCATACTCATACAATTCAGATTCATGCAATTCTTGTTCAGCAAATATTAGTAAAGGAAGGGTACAACCTGGTTCTAGTCATTTGTCAGTCTGGTCATCGTCATCTGCTCCCTCTTCCTCCTGGTACTTTTTGTTTCTGCAGGAACTTGCTAAGTGGCCGGCCTTGCCACATACGTAACAATTTCCATAAAATTTGTCCTCTGCTTCCACCTCGACCACGTCCACCTCCTCTCCCTCCACGTTTTTGGTTATTTCCACCATCACCAGAAAAGAAAGCAAAAAGTTATAGGTTGCGCTTTCCCATCAACAGAAGTCATCAAATACACCTCCTTTGGGTTACTATCTTGCTTTATCTGTTTCTTTTCATTTGCTCTCTTACACTGCTCTTCTGCATGTCTAGCATATTCTATGGTTTCCCTAAGGGGACATGTTTTGTAAGTAATTTGGTGTTGTATCACAAAGTCATTTATTTGTTTAGCTGCTGAGCATATGGTCCAGCATCATCATATGGGTTAGGTCTGGCTACCCCGCTATGGCTGTCAAATACTACCCGCAACCTCCCTATATATTGTTCCACACTTTCATCATCTTTCTGTACACACTCGTTTATCTTAGTCCAGTCTGCGTCTGTCAGCTATTCTGCCTATTAGAGTGTCTACTCTTTGGGTCAGTTCTTGTGATCCATATTGCAATGGCTCCCCCCTTTGGTCCAGTGGATTCCAGTCACCTTCACTAAGAATCCAATCGGACCCTAATATCTGCCTCAGACACCGTACAACCTCAACACCATTTAATTTAAAACTTTGCTGCAATCGCTGGAACTTAAGTCTGAAAATTCCCATATTGTCATTTGGGTGGGGGACTCCTTCTACAGCTCTCCTCACATCTGCACCTGTCCATGCTCGGTATACTAGCATTGTGGGTGGCAACACATTTCCCCCCTCTAGGATTGGGAACCTCAATTAAGGGATAAAATGGCACAGATGTTATTCCCTTACCTCCGTATTGACGATCTGGTGCCCGCCTGGTTCTGGCGGGCCGTCCCTAAGGTGGTGGTGTTGGAGGAGGTGGATTTGGAGCGGTGGCGGCAAGCAGGTATTTGCGGGCATCATCAAATTCGTCCTCTACATCATCACTATAAGTGACCATATTCCCAGGAGTTGGAGGGGCGGTCAGTCGTGGAAGTCTTTTCTGTGTACACATAAACATATCCTCTTCCGAAGGAGAGAGGTGGTTAACATTACGTGTCCCTCCCCCCGTAGGCACCGTCATTGTGATACACATTTGGCTTTTTGTTTTCATCTTCAACAATTTTTTATTTTTAGTATAGAAAATGTATTTACTTTTTTTTTTTTTTTTTTTATTTCCTTAATTAAGTAACGTTGCGTGTACTTTTCCTTTTCTATACTTCTTTGTATATAGTAAAGCTCAATAAAGTTTGAACGTCTCCTATACCTTCCTTGTAATAAGGATTAATATTGCCAAGAAGTAGTGGATACAGGGCACTGATTCCAGCAGAGATAGTATAGTAGATGCTGTGTATCCAGTGGGTGCGGTGAGCATCGTCATCACTTAAAAGGGGTTATAATAACATACCTTTGTCTCTCTTTACAGCAACCACACTTCCTCCCTTCTGCTATGTTCCCTTAAGGTTACAGACAGACATATTTTACATAAAAAAACTAACACACACACACAGAGAAAATTGGAGTAGAAAGGGGACTGGTCTGCTATGCTGACTGTGGGGGATGGGCCAGACCCTGCACATCGTCACACAATACAGATCAATCACCTCCCTGCCCAAAGGTAAAGCATTGAGTAAAGTTACAAAGACACAGAAACTTTATATATATATACACAAATACACATAAGAAAACAATTCTAGAATACAGTGTTCACAATTCCCACACATAAGTGTGTTTCTACCAGACATAAGTTACAGATGCACACCAGAAACCCTTTGCATAATAAACATGTCTTTAGAGATTACCTTGAAAACTGCAGGGTCTAGAAACCACACTCCTGGCAGTGCCATTTATGCCCTTGAGAGCCTATCCACCTATACATATACATATATATACACATATACATATGTATATACCCACATATATATATATATATCTTGAACTCCTATAGTATCAATTAAAGTTAATAGATATACACAACAAATAATATCACAGGTACATGGAAATATACATAGCATTACATATACATACAACACCCAACAAACCTTTTATACATTTTCCAGAAATAATCTGTATATCTCCCACCCAGTGCTTCATACACACAATCGTACAGAGTATTTTAGTAAGAAGTTATGAATACACAGAAACTGCAGACAAAATATTTCAACATTGTATAACCAAGTAAAGAATGAGAAAGATGAAAATTCAAGCAGTTAGATGCCTGTTGTGCTCAACTGCCACAAATTTTGGTTTGTGCGTCTTCCATAAACACAGGCAAGTCACAGGAATAGCCCTTCGGAGACTAGGTGGGTAATGCGTGACCACTCACTACCAAAAGTGGATAGTTTCAGGTAAGAATTTTGAGAACAACACAAAAGAATACATGTATAGATACATACACTCACAAGTACACAGAAATATACAGAATGTTGACAGGTATATATAATAACCAAGAAACTGTTATCCGTGTTACACCCCTCACAAACATACATACACCCGGTACCGGTATTTAAATCATACAAAATGGTAACATGCACACACATACATATTTTCTTGCAAGAGCTCATGTGAAAGTCAGACTCATTTACCCCTTTTTCATGGTAAGCTTTCTCAATATTGTTACGTAAGAGAACTTATTTTATAGTCTTTTCCTCAGGATAATGACTCTTTTACCTCCCTATGGGTAAGTTTCAACCCTTCTACCTATTACTAGGCTAGAAACCTAGTTGTACAACTCTTTTACCTAATATCACTGTTAGGCAAGGACCTGGGACATACACACATATGCAAAATGCAGCAGAAATTCATATACTCACTGTCAGTTCGTTGTAAGCTGTGCCTTGTCATCCCTCGGAAAAACACCTTGCCTCTGTGGTCCAACTGATCGTATATATCAGGCCTGAGGTCTTTCTCAAGGTAAGGGAGTCCTCAGTGACTTAACCCCCCCGCCCCCCCCCCCGTGCACGGTAAAAGGAGTTTTGCTTCGTCCGAGGAATGATAAGGGAAACAACATCCGGCTCGAAGGACCAAAATGATAGGATCAGATTAGTGAGTAAACATGTATTCTGATGTGTGTGTCAATTATATCTGGGCACCTAGATATAATGAGAGAAAAATAATGCACAGAAATCAGAGTGTCATCAGGATAATCTCTGAATGTATTTAGGCGGCAGAATCTTATATAGCATAAAAACACGTCACAACTAGTTGAAAATACTGTTAAATACATTTTTGCAAGCAAGTGACTTTTTGTTTCTGTCTAACATAGCAAAATCCGGTTTCCTATAGATATCTCATCTCAGTTTCTGAAACAAAGACAGGATACAGGAAATAGATGTTTTTAAAGAACATTAACGTAAACATTCTACAGATGACGCACTTAAACATTCTAGTGAGATAAGAAAAATGCTGACATACCTTTATAATCATGATATTCTTAGCTAATTAATTTCGAAATGAAGAAATTAAAATACCTAACAATAAGCTTGTTTGTTATTAGCTCATAACAATATCTTGATTCCTGTTGCAGTCTGGCCTCTGCAGCACATGCATACAGTATATCACAAAAGTGAGTACACCCCTCACATATTTATATATATTTTATTATATCTTTTCATGTGACAACATTGAAGAAATGACACTCTGCTGCAATCTAGGTAGTAAGTGTTCAGCCTGTATAAGTGTAAATTTACTTACCCCTCAAAATAACACAACACATAGCCTTTGAAGTCTAAACCGTTGGCAACAAAAGTGAGTACACCCCTAAGTGGAAATGTCCAAATTGGGCCCAAAGTGTCAATATTTTGAGTTACCACCATTATTTTCCAGCACTGCCTTAACCCTCATGGGCATGGAGTTCATCAGAGCTTCACGGGTTGCCACTGGAGTCCTCTTCCACTCCTTCATAATGACTTCACAGAGCTGGTGGATGTTAGAGACCATGAACTCCCCCACCTTCTATTTGAGGATGCCCCACAGATGCTCAATAGGGTTTAGGTCTGGTGACATGCATGGCCAGTCCATCACCTTTACCTGCCGCTGTCACTGGGAAGCTACCGTTCATTGAGGGAACCATGAATGCCAATATGTACTGTGACATGCTGAAACAGAGCATGATCCCCTCCCTTCTGAGACTGGGCTGCAGGGCAGTATTCCAACATGATAACAGCCCCAAACACACCTTCAAGACAACCACTGCCTTGCTAAAGAAGCTGAAGGTAAAGGTGATGGACTGGTGAAGCCTGGGCCCTGCCTTAACTTCACTTCCCCCCGGTAATGATATGGGCACGGGCACGGATAGCATTGAGGAGTACCACCATTCCCTCTTGCCTGTATTTAGGGGCTCTGTTTGCATCCTGCCTCTTGTCTTCCTGACCGTGCACAGGGATCTGTACCTTTCTCTCCTCTCTGCCTCCTCTCCCCTCCTCTCCCCTCCTCACGCCCCCCTCCATCTCAATCCAAATAATTAAATAAGGTTCAATCAAAAAAAGGGTATTTGTATATATATATGTGATGCAAAACAAAAGTATGTTCTATGTGTTTGTTTGTTTTTTCTATCTGATTGGGTATAGTAGGGGGATTGGGTGTGTGGATGGTGTGGCCTTTCTGTAAGTGTATCTATTTGTAGTAGTATTCTATGTGTAGTATTATGCTATGCAGTATTATTCTATTATATGATATCAGTATTTATGTGTAAAAATAAGTGTAATTTATCTCTAATTATCTAAAATACTGCAAAAGAAAAAAAAAACTGGCACTCCAATCTTTCACTTCTCCTTTACTCTCATTTTAGCTCAATAAATCTCCAACCCCTTGGACCCTTGTGCTAATTTGTAAAAATCTACAACACAGTCAGAACTGGGACCAGAAGCACGCAAATATATACAGTATTCCTCTCAATCACTGTTCCGTATTCTGTTGGCTTCTTTGGCTGTGAAGTAATATGAAAATCCATAAAATGTACTTGGTTGGTGTAGTTTATGGATCCTGGCTTGGATCCGTAAGATTGCGATTGAAACACTTTGAATAAACTCGTAACATAGAACAAGACAGCTCCAGATTTGCTTGAATAGAGTAGAGCTCATATTCAGTAGTGCTGATAAAATACATTCATGGGAATGACATTACATATTTAAACAGACTAATGCAACAGGAGTAGAGGGTCGTAGATAATATAACATTGTATAGCTCAGGAGTCTTCAAAGGGGAATGAATAGATAGTAGTGGGTTACAGGACCACTGCACAATACACTGTCTACACTGTCCCCTTAGCAGAAAAACACCCCAAAGCATAATGTTTCCACCTCCATGTTTGACGGTGGGGATGGTGTTCTTGGGGTTATAGGCAGCATTCCTCCTCCTCCAAACACGGCGTGCGTCTCTCAGACCCCAAGAGACACCTATATGAGGAGAGCAAATGCTTCCAGAGCTGCCACTTACTGGACCATGATCATCAGTACAGTAATCCCCGGGATTTTGATTAGTGGAGAGAGCACACCGCATTGCCGGACGGCCGCAGGGGGTGAGTGATTATTTGGAAGGTAATTACAGCTAGTCCATGAAATCTCCACTGATCCTTTTGGCAAAGGTCACTGAGACTAACGGTCTGTAAGGCCCTAATTACTATTGCATATGTTGAAAAGTGTGAAGTTGGTAAAGGGGAAAAGACATACCCTATATAAGCCCTAAACTGACTTTCTGAATTTTTATATTGGTCCTTTTTCTGCTCCCAATTTTGGGTAAATGTTGAAGCTTAAACGCTCCAGATCTGCAAATATTAATTATATATGATGTAAGCTGGATACTCCAGAATATATAAAAGCTCTGTGAGAGACAAGTACCGCATAGCGGACTATATATTTTCCCATTCTATAGGTGAACAAATGCTGATATAGAGGACACGCCGCGTTACTTATGTACCGGGACTGTGAATATTGGGATTCTAAACCTGGTGATGTTGCAAAGGACATTGACAGTAATTGATTGTCAGAGCCAAAGTACAACTTTGCATATGTGGAAAAGCATAATTTTATCTTTTTACTGGGGAACATACGTATATATAGAAGACATGTAGCATTATTTATGTACTGGGATTGTGAACCTTGGGATTTTGAATTTGGTGATTTGGCAAAGGACGTTGATAGTAATTGTTTGAAAGGCCCCAAAAACAACTGGCACGTGTTGAAAAGTATTTACCTGGAAAAGGGGATAACATGAGGAAGACTAAAAAAAAATAGAAATTTGTATAAACTGAGCATATAACTAAATCCCTTACATATTGTATAGCAGGCAAAATAGGATACAATTACTGAAGAAGGATAAAAGTAAGAGCTTATATTTGGAGGAAACATTATTTATCTCCCCTTTGCTCACGTATTCTATATGTTTATTAATGAAGTTGAAATAGATATATCGAAAAGAGAAAACAAGGGAAAGCTCACTATGCCTATAAGACCAAAAAACAAAGATAAAAAATCATACCATCAAAAGTCAAGTATTTGTTTTTTCCCCTAAAAAGGAAAAAAACACAGGAAATTCCTCTCCCAGTTTCCCCAGATATGGAACAAATCTTAGAGTATGGGAAGCCTGAATGAAAGCATTATCAGCAAACAATCAATTATTCAGGATGAGGTACCACTCACAGTCGCAAAAATGAAAATATTGTTACAAGACTTACAAACAAATTTTATGTCCGAAATAAAAAATCAAATTCTGGACAATGCAAAAGAAATTAAAGCAGTAAATGTCAGAACTTTGAAGGTACAGATTAAAATAGATAAATTGTTATTGGATTATATCACACTTCAAAAACAGAATTTAGATTTAAAAGAGAAAGTAACAAATTTAAATAATAAAATCTCTAACTTAGATGATAAAGTTAGAAGAAATAACCTTCATATTAGAGGAATCTCTGAAATGATCTTAGATGCTGGATTGGGGGAATATTTAACAAATCTATTTTCGTCTATGGTTCCAAACTTTTCCCAAGTAGAAAACAGACTTGATACCTTTTATAGGATTCTGATTCCTCCATATATGAAAAATAAAGCTTCAACAGATGTTATTGTGAAGATTCATCATTTATCAATGAAAGATGCTATAATCAAAGCCAGTTTTCAGGTGAAAGATATGAAGACACCTTGTGAAAGTATAAAAATCTTTTAGGATATTTCAGCTTTCACTCTGAATAAACGTAAGGAATTTTCAAGAATCACAGAATCTTTGAAAAGAGAAATTTTTAAATAAAGATGGACTACACCTGTAGGGCTATCAATAAACAGAGATGCTAGATGGTATAAAATCAAATCCACGAAAGAAGGTGAAGACATGCTAAAAACCTGAAATATAGCGGTTGAGAGTCGGTTGATCCTCCTGCAAAAAAGTGACTCTGCTAGTTCCAGGATGGCTACACAAGTAGTGTTTTTATCTTAACCATGGATTGTGTGATAACACTTTGCCCTGGTGCTGTTCCTGACTTTTTTCCCCTGGTCATACTGCTTTGTTTTTAAAATAAGGATGAGTCAATATATTGATAGATAGGAACTGCTCCTCACTCTCTTTCTCCCATATATTAGACTGCACTTTAAAATGAAGCGTTGGGTTTTTGTGCTAAAATATTTAAACAATATAGAAAGTAGTATGAAAAGGAAAACTCACTCTTTTTATTATGTTATTGTATATTAGATTGCACTTTAAATGGTTGCTTATGTGTTGCTGCTAAAATATTTAAATTATATAGAAAGCAGTATGAAAGGAAAATTCACTTTTTTTAGTATGTAATTGTTTACTAGATTGCACTTTAAAATGCTATTTGGGAATTTATGTTAAAATATTTGAACTATATAGAAGGGGACATCCACTCTTTTGCCACGTCATTGGAACCTATCAGGTTAAAAGTAATAATTGCAATTATCAGTGATAGCTAAATTGAGAAGTGTAGTAAATTAAGGGCACGCTAATGTAGATAAGAACAGGATAGATATTAGAAGAGAGGGGGTGGAGAAATAAAGAAACAGTAAAATATGAAGATAAAATATAGCACTAATCCCCTCTTCATTCTTATTATGCACTAGAATGCACTTTAAAAATATTTTTTTAGGAGTAGAGATAAATATTCAAGCTATAGAGAAAGTAATATGAAATGCACAATTCTCTTTTATACTATGATTGAAGATAAAGTGAGGAAATGGGAGGTGGAGGGTAGTGGGGCAGGAGGAGGGGTAAAAGCTTAGATAACAGGCTTTATAGGCAATGGAGAAAGTTCTAGATCAAATTAATCCCCCTACCATGGATTAACGCCAATCATTTCTGAAAATTGGAAAAAAAATACCCTAGTTTAAAGACTGTATAGAAAAACTAATACAGTCAAAGGTTTGAAAGATAGTGTGGAAGTGTTGGTGAATGAAAAGTTTGAAAGAAAGTATGAATGTTTTTGGGAAGGAAAAGTCAGGAACAAGATGGGATATAATAGAGAGAATAAGAGAGAGGATCAATAGAGAATTAATATATTATAATAGAATAATTTCTTATAATATTAATGGCATAAAAGCTCCAATAAAAAGCAAAATTGCCTTTTTAGAATATACCAAATTGGAAACTAACATTTTATGCTTACAAGAGACGCATCTGAAACAAACATATACATATTTATTAAAAAATAAGAGATTCTCACACAGAGCTAGAGGTGTGTCTATACTTTTCAACAAAGATTTAGTGGTGAAAGATGAATTTCAGAAAATTGACAAAGCTGGATGATACATTATCTGGGTGGGATATATTAACAACAACTTATATACAATAGCTAACGTATATGCGCTAAATTATAAACAAGATAAATTTATAAAACTAATTTTTAAGTTGGTGGATACATTTAAAAAAGGCATGATGATAGTCTGTGGAGACTTCAACTATGCGTTAGTTCCAGACAAAGATAGATCGTATAGATTCAAGGGAAATTTGGAGAAATCCATAGTATTTAGTTCAAGAAGGATAAAGGAGCTGTTGATAGACATGAATTTCTTCAACTTATGGAGAATAACGTTTCCTCAGTGCAATATCAGATCCTGCTTAAAACGTAAAACTACTGGAAAACATACAATAAATAGAAACTGGAGAATAGAACCAACCATACTGAAATATAAAATAAAGGTAGATGAGATTAAAAAGCTTACCATAAAATATTTAGATATAAATACGAATTCAGTTCTATCGTCATCAATTCTCTGGTGTTTTATGAAAGCATATATAAGGGGAACTACGAACACTATATATCGAATTAGAGGAACAAAATAGTTTGAATAAAAATTCTGCAAATGTGGAAATCTTAAAGAAAATTAATTAAATTAAACAACATACAAGAAAGATCGAACACTATAAATTAGACAGACTAATTTGGAACAATTGATGCAACACAATAAATATTCCATGGGAGATAAGACTGGAAAATATCTCCAAAATAAAAGAAAAAAACTGAGAATATCAAATTCTATTCAAGAGATTAGAGGAGAGGATGCTACTTTGCATAAGCATCCCAAAGAAATAGGTAATACATTTGACCAATATTATTCTAAGCTATATAATCTATAACAGCAGAAAGAATCACACAAATCAGACTTAACTGAAATGGAATAATTCCTAATAGATATCAATCTTCCCAAAGTCTTAGAGGAAGAATTAAATATTCTAAATAATTATATAATGGTAAAGGAGGTAGAAGATGTGATAAAGGGAAGCAAAAATAACAAAGCACCTGTAATAGACGGGTTGGATAAACTTTACTACCAAATATTTCTAGATATATTGAAAGTTCCTTTGGTTCGGATGTTTTTTAATGAAATTAAAAATAGTGGAAATACTTTAGCTGAGCTGACAGAAGTAAAAATTATAAATATTTTGAAGGAGGGTAAATACCCTGCTGATAGAAAGAGCTATAGGCCAATATCCCTAATAAACTTTGACTTAAAGATATATTCTAAAATATTAATGAACAGATTTGACTTAATAATTGTTAGACTTATAAACCCAGATCAAGTAGGGTTCATTAGATCGCGCCAGGGATGTGATAATATTAGGAGTCTTATAAATCCTCTATCTTATAGTGTTAAAAACGGAGGTCCCATGTTGGCCCTGTCTTTAGATGCTGAAAAAGCGTTCGATAGGGTCAGCTGGGACTTCCTACAAATAGTCCTTCAGAAATATGGAATGGGAGAGTTTGCCAGTAAAGCAATATTAGCTCTCTACAGTAATCTGAAAGCAAAAATTGTGGGTACAAATTTTGAAACAGATTATTTTTCTATTACAAACGGAATGAGACAGGGGTGTCCCCTGTCTCCACTATTGTTAATTCTCTTTATCGAACCATTTGTAGAAAAAACAAGAAAGGCAAAAGATATTAGTGGGGTTAGAATAGGTACTAGAGAATATAAAACGATTATATATGCGGAGGATATGATTGTAGCCCTTACAGACCCAGAAAAATCGCAATTTAACCTTGATAAACTGCTAAGTAAATATCTTACTTTAACGTAAACAGACAAAAAATAGATATTATTACTAGGGGATTATTCCAAGAATTAAAGTCTAAACTAAAAGATCTGTATCCTTACAATTGGAACGTTAAAGAGATAAGTCGTTTATGAATATATCTCTCTTTTAGAGTAAAAATATTTAGAAAATTAATCTGGCTAACATATATAGAGCTATATCGACAATACTATTAGATTGGAGAACAATTCATCTCTTATGGTCGGCAAGAATTGCTGTAACAAAAATTATAGCTATCCCTAAATTAACGTATATTTTTAGATCTATACCTGGGGTTCCTCCTGAATATTGGTTAAAAAAACTTTAACAAAGTATAGACTTATATATCTTACAGGGGTAAAAAGCTAAGATATCTGGGGATGTTACCAAGAGGAGGACTAAGACAGGAGGCCTAGCTACTGGATGTATAAAGGATATCTATACAGCAATTGCAATTGCCAAATCATGTCCTGGAGTATACCATATAAAAACTCTAATTAAAAAATCAAATGGAGGAAAACTTTTTAGAGAACATTCCTACTCCTCTATTAATATGGAATTTCAATTTAGATGAAGTAAAAAATAAGTTTCCTCCAGGAAATATTAAGTCCTTACTGAAGTTTTGGATGAAAATTAAGACTAAAATAAAAAATGATCGGAATACCAAACATTGGGTACACCAATAGAAATATTGCATTTGAGCCAGGAGAAAGTCAATTAAGATAAGTGGATTAAATTGGTATTAATTATATAAATTACCTATATGAAGGTGTTGCATTGCTAAGTGGGTATGAAACCTCTAACTCAATTTGAACTAATAATATATGATAGGACTACTAATCATAGAATATCGAAAGAGCTGTAAAACAGCTAAAATGCTAGCATGGGAGGAAAATCTTAAATGTATCTGTGATATAGGGGAGAGGTTGAAAGCAATAAAAAAATATATATATCTGCTAGGTCTACCCCTTATTTTGAATTATATGTTAAAGTGATTAATATGTGGCATTATACACTGGAATCTATTAATAATTTCTCACAAAAAGGTACTATACTATGTTGGAAAGAATGCGGTTCGAGAGCTGATATTACACGTTTGGTGAAACTGCACCAAATTAAGATCATTTTGGAGAAAATGCATTGTTTGGCTTTCAGATGTTTTTGTAGCAGAACTTCCATACAACCTAGAAATTATAATTTTGCACCTATATCTTGCGGAAAAAAATCTGAAATATTATCTTCTATTATCTCATATTTTACTTGCGCTTGCGTGGTTGGTTTTTAAATTTTGGAAATCAAACACGATGCCCTCAATTCCAGAAATAATTCGATTTATTATTAGAAAAAGAGAGTTTGATTAAATTAACCAAAACCACTTTGAACAAGGTAAAAATAAGAGCCTGTTGACACAATGGTATATTTGGGATCATTATATGGAGATGAAAATGAAGATGTAGCTTTATAGCTTATGACATTTATATTAAGTACAATGGAAATTCATCTTATTGCGAACAAATGCCTCTCAAATTTCTAAAGGGGAGATCTTTAAAAGATATGTCCCAATTCTATACTGACTTTTAGTATGCATGTTGTATGTCTTGTAGGTAAATTAAGTATGAGGGATTATAAATATGTTATGATGTTTTTTATTGTTTTGTTTCTTGGAAATATATTTTTGGTAACATTGAATTGTCCTTGGATAAGAGTTTCTCCTTACATTTCTGATAATTGTTTTTATCTATTTTTTATGTAATGAAGGTATGATATGATATGTTTTTGCATATGGGTTATGTTTCTTCTGAAAACAATAAAAATATGTTTAAAAAAATTAAATAACAAGCTAAGATTAGGAGCACTCCCTTTAAGCTCCTAATCTCAGCTTGTTACCTGTATAAAAGACTCCTGGGAGCCAGAAATCTTGCTGATTGATAGGGGATCAAATACTTATTTCCCTCACTGACCTGCAAATCAATTTATAACTTTTATGACATGTGTTTTTCTTGTTCTTTTTTTGTTCTTTCTCTCACTGTTAAAAGACACCTACCATTAAAATTAATGACTATCATTTCTATGTCAGTGGACAGACGTTCAAAATCAGAGAGTGATCAAATACTTTTCCCCCCACTATATATATATATTGTGGTAAATTGACCTGTTACCTTCTAGATTAAAAGCAAGAAGATCATGTATTATTTTAATCTTTTTATTAAGTCCAAACATTACACCACATAATGGCTTACATCAGCCAAAGGTATACCAAATCACACAGTAAATATCTTCATCAGTAGAAAGGGAAGAAATTGGCCCGCCCGTCTCTCCGAAATGCTTCAACTTCCAGGGACCCTTAAACAGTCTTTTGAAAAACTCTGTCCAATTCACAGTTATACTGCTGCCTTCTCCCTTGGGGTTACTTTACACAGACTCTTGTAGGGAAAATATAATCCTTTACTCACAGCATCTGGAAAACATCTTCCTCTGTGAGCAATCTCTTGAAAAGCAGTATTCTGACTGCAAACAGCTTTCTCTGTGAGCAATCTCTGGAAAAGCAGTCTTCTAACTGCAAACAGCTTTCTCTGCGAGCAATCTCTGGAAAAGCAGTCTTCTAACTGCAAACAACTTCCTAGAACAGAATTCAGTCTCTCAATCCAAATCACACATCAGATTATAGATCCAAACAGGAACAGTCAGCAAGCTTCTCTCTGTAGCTTGCTCTTTGCTGCTAACAGCAGCTCACCAACAGGACCTCTTTCAACAGATGTCACACACTGCTCACACTGCTTAGGCCCAAGCCTAAGTGAGACTCCACCCATCTCTCTGTTTTCTTAAAGGCAATCCACAGCTGGTCTTCAGTTAGCCTCTTTTCACTGCCCCTGCCTTGAGTTAACTCTTTCTTTCCCAAGAGAAATCTTCCAGCCTCTTTAATTAAACCTTGCTCTAGGGGCTTGACTCTGTTACAATATATATATATATATATATATATATATATACTAGCGACTTGCCCATCAAAAATAATGGGGCAATAAAATTGTAAGGCAGGTAATGCTGTTTGCCACAGACATACATTTTTTTGGTGGTCTGAGATCCTTCAGCGCTCATTGCTAGCCTTGCGCTGAGCACCTTCGGCTCTCATTCGAAGGCTCTTGGTTGTTGTATATTTTTTTTATCAGAGGCGCTATTGCTGTCATTGTAAGGTCGGGGCTGATCTGCTTTTTGCGCTTGTTGCAAGGCTGTCCCCTGATGTAGTTTGTGTGCTATGACCAGCGTTGGCACTTGTTGTGAGGCGCGCAGTGAATGGCTTTTGTGTTTATCGCGATAGTATTTTTTAAAAATTTTTGTGTATATGTACTTTTGTATGCTTATTAATATACTTTACCTATTTGTAAGTAATATATGCAAGAAGCATTGTGCTGAAGAGCTGACAATCTGTTTTGATGTTTCTACAGCATACAATGTAGGTTTGCACTGTTGTGGAGCTGAGGTGTAAGTGTCAACAATGTGTGCAGTGTGTAGTGTAAATAGGCTGCCTGTGCGAGTGGAAGCCATTAGTGTAGATGTGTACTTCTGCATTCTGTAAGTTAGTGTTGTAAAATGGCGCCGAATGTGTATGTGGTACACGGGTGTGGATGATTTAGCGTCCTTCCTAAAAGTGTATCTTGTAACTCATACGTCTTTTTTGAAAAGCCGTATGTGCTTGGGGTGTTTAGCCTCGTTTTCATTTTTTTCGGCTGCCATTTTTTCTCTCGCTTAGGGGATTTCGTGTGTCTAAACTAGGTAATTTGGACATAAATTGAGGTGTAACTTCACTTGCAGAGGTCCTGGGTGCCCAATCCCCCCCCCCTTGCTGTGGGAAAGGTTTTTATGTAATTTTTGTGTATCTTTATTGTTTTTCTTATGTTTTCCTCTGCGCGCGTTTCGGCCTTTAAGGCCGTATTTTTGCGAGTTTGTAATGGTTTTTTTTCCATAGGCGGCTTTTATTTTTTTGTGTAAGTCCGTAATTTTTTCTTTCTTAGTCCCGCGGATCTATTTTTTCAAAGTCCCGCTTCTGTGGGTGTTTGTAACCACTTATGAGGCGCCATAGAGCCTCCACCTCCGCAAATGCGGCCCCTCGCTTCTTCTGCTCATTGCAGCCGACGTTGGAGCCTCCACTTTCTGCAAATACGGCCCGCTTGATGACGATTCGTAGTTTGACAACTATTAGATTACATTATTTTATATTATATTAGAGAAAATTCGGAAAATAATCAAAGATTTACAACCATTACTAATTGCATCCTTGCATTTAAACAACCACCAAACCTGAAACAAAAACTTGTCAGCAGAAAATTGGCCAAGGAACAACTGAATACAAAAAATGGAACTAAACCTTGTAACAAACGTGCCTGTAAATTATGCCAACACATTTGTAATGATGATACAGCCACACATAACAAAACCTATAACATCAAAGGATCATATTCATGTACATAGTCAAATGTGGTTTATATGATACAATGTACTTTATGTGACACAGGCTGGTACATTGGAGAAACCGGCCAAAAAATGCATTTAAGGATGAATTTACACAGGCATGCAATAAGAAAACATAATGAAGACAGTTATTGTTGCCCAGTAGGACACCATTTTAGCCAGAATGATCACTCCATCCAAAACTTAAAAGTTAAAATACTCAGAGGAAAATGTAAAAGCATCCAAGAGAGAAAAGCATTTGAAATAAAGATGATCACATTCTTCAACTCTAAAAACACAGGACTTAATATAGACTTGGGCTTTACACATTATCAGAATTATCAGAATTTTATGTGATTTCTTTTTTTTTTTTCTTATACTATAACAGACTTAGCACTCTTAGTAAGGTGTTTGTCCAAAAGGAAAGATATCACAGGGGGCTACAGTGCTCTGCTTTTTCATGTATATATTGATGTATATGTATATATAATATGTGTATATATGTTTCCTTTGCTATGTTGTGTTTATTCCCCATATATGTATTTACCTGATGATGTCAGATGCTGTTTCCACTCTATCATCATCTGCTGTTATTATTCAAACTGAGGGTTCCATCTCATGTAGTATTGCTTGAGACTTGATAAAGGGAGGTTAAGCCTCTCGAAAGCTCGTCATTATAAATAAGACGTTTGTCCAATACAAAAGGTATCACATTATATTGCAATACTCATTATTAATCTATGTATATATATATGGATTAATAATTACTAAATTACTATATATATATATATATATATATATATATATATATATATATATATATATATATACAGTATATATTTGATACGTTATGATGTTTTACCATTGCTTTCCAGTACAGTAGTGTGTGTTAATTGCAGTGAGTGTGCATGGTGGTCTCATTTACATGTCTGTATTTGAGCAGGAAATAAGTTTATTAACATATGTGAAAAGATTGCTGTAGTGAAGTACTTTCTACAAACATCTATTACACAAACCAGACACTTGCCCCATACTGATAATCGGCAGTAACCATGAAGCTGCGTTGTGGCATCGGTCTTCTCCTTGTGGGGGAAACGTAAGCCTCTTGCTGCTATTGGGGAACTTCTGCGAGCAATCCTGTTGCAAACTCAGCCAAGTTCTCCGGGATGTTAATTCCTTGTGAGAAAGTGTACAGTGATGGAGAGCGGAGAGAGGGGATGGCCAGTGTGGCGCATCTGAAAGACAGTTTTGTGATGGACAACAACCTCAAGTAACGATCAGTTATGTGGTGTAGAAAATTTAGCAGGAGCTGCTGGAGATCTCTCCTGCGTCAGTGCTGTGCATGCAAGTCTCACAGTACAGGGAGTTTTACGATCTGACCTTCTACAGCTCGAGCGACTGCTACAACTTTTAGCATTGGTACCAGGCTAATGCAGATAACCACATCCTGAAGGGGATAAAGCTCGAGCTGTTGTATGCAAGAGGAAGTGTCTGTTACCATGCATATGTATGACCCCTTTGTTGAAGATTATACCATTGAGTGTTTCGTGAGTAGATACTGTAAGACAATGAGGATGGTTAGTAAACTACAGAATGTGTATGACATTTGGAACGGAAAAAGACAGTTTCTGAAGCAATGAAAACACCACCTGCATCTATAACTCTGGGCAGTGACCGTGGGTATCTTCGGTTTCCAGGACAATACATATTTTGCTGAAGAACCCACACATATGGACATCCTACTGATGAGTGCCCAGAGCCCAGGTGCCGCTAATGTGGAAGCTCAGATCACCCGTCCTTTTACTGTAGGAACCGGAGCTGTGATCTTTGTGTGGACATATCACATCTATTCCGAAAGTGCCCCAGATTGTATACTTACCTTTCAGAGAGACTGCGTGCACGGTTCTCGTGGTCCCATCCTAAAGAGACCGGAGAGCCACTGAAAAAGAAGGATGACCAGGAAGAGACAGGACCTGGTCCAAGCTTCAAAGAGTCTCGGAGCGTTGAGAGGGGCCATTTGAGACTAACCTCAGAAACTGTGGTCTCTGTCATCTCAGCCTTGGTACAGAAATGGTGCAGGTGAAGTCCAAGGCTGGTGACTGTATGCTCCCAGTCTCGAGTGGCATGGGAAGAAATGGAAAAGGAATTGACTTTTTTTGTTCCTCAGGAATCCAGGTGACCTTCTGGGTCCTCTGATCCAGGAGATGTTGGTGTTGGGTGAAAGCCTGAAGTAAAGCGTAGGCCTGCTGGCAGGCGCTCTGGCACAGTGGGTGTAGCACCTAGCTATCTCCGGTCTCCGATCTCGAAGGCAGAATGTGTGACCTGTTCTGGCGGCTGTTCCAGCTGGGTGGATCCGGAAGGTTCCGGAAAGATGAGCATTTCTCAGGGGGTGAGTCCAGGTAGCAAGCCAACATACAAACAGATGCTCTGTAAGAGTATGCCTGTGATGCGGCCAAGTAGCCTCACCAAGTCCGTACAGGACAGTCAATTTTGTACCTGTGGACACACGTCTCAGGGCAAGATCGGCGTATTACACTTTTTCCTTGCAAGGAACAACCCCAAGCCTATGAGTGGGGTATTAGTTTTTGAGTCAGCAACAGACGCAGGATCTCCGGAAGATTTAGAGTTTGATAGCCCACTTAGATGCTTCAGGGATATGTGGAAAGAGCTGCACCATAAAACCAAAAAAGCAAAAAAGGAAAATGTGAAACAAATTGACATTGACAAAACTAAAAATAGAAGCGATCCATCAAAAAGTGCAGGGAGTGGACAGGCTAAGAGAAGGACCCAGGAATGTCTTTCTGGGACACCCTCTTTAGGCCTGTCAGAAACACCTACAGACTCTGGAGACTCCAAGGAGGAAGAAATGGAGGCCACAGTAACTGATCTAAGTATGTTGCTCTTTCCCCAGTTGACAATGACTGATGCACTCGTTTAAATACGTCTCCCTAAATATAAGAGGAATCAAAACAAAGGCATGCAGGGTGGCCTGTTTTAATTATTTAAGGATGTTAAATTGTGTTTTTTATTTTCTTCAAGAATGCTGGACTGAAAATGAGATGAGTTATGAACATTTTAAGAGAGATTGGAATGGACCATCTGTCTGGTTTGGGTGGGCGGATAACAGGGCGGCAGGTGTGGCTGTCCTATTCAGACCGGGATAGTCCAGAGTATTTTAATAAAATCATTCCTGGAAGAGTTTAATTAGTAAAAGCATAATGTGATTTTTTATCTCTGAGAATTTTTTATATTTATGCACCACCAGATAAAAATATCAGATATGATGTGATTGAAATTATTAAGATGTTTTTACCAGGTATAGAACCCACAATTGTATTAGGGGATTTTAACTGTAATTAAGATTCAAGTGGGAAGAAAAAAGAGAAAAAGAGAAGAAATTATTTTAGATAAAACCTCAAAATGTTTAATTAATATTACCTCTGATTTTTCCCTAAGGAATACTTGGAAAGAGCTTCATCCAAATGAGTCAGGGTATACATGGGGCAATTAGAAGGTATGTTCTAGGATAAATTTTATTTTTCATTCTCCTGTTTTAGGTGCTTTTCATATAGATTTAATACCACATATAATATCAGACCATAATGCGTTAAAAGCTACTTTTAATTGTTCTGACATTGAATCCATGGGTATCTTCGGTTTCCAGGACAATAAATATTTTGCTGAAGAACCTACACATATGGACATCCTACTGATGAGTGCCCAGAGCCCAGGTAAGAATTAAATATATCGATTTTGGATGGTTTTATAATTTCTCTGCAAAGAAAACAAAGTTTTTTTTAAATATTTTATTTTGGTGGGAAATGGTGAAATGTGAATGAAAAAAACTTTTTTATCAAGTGGGGAAAAAAGTTGTCCAGAAGAAAACGAGAACAGTATGAAATTTTACGAAAAGGAAGACAATGACTCTTTAAATTAAAGGAATTAGGTGTAGAGGTTGATGTACAATTGAAGAAATTAAGAGAATAAATTAAAATGTTTTTAGAAGTAAAACGAAAAACAATAATTTTTTAATTTAAAGTTAAGCATATTGAAAAAGGAGAAAAATGTAATCAATACTTTTTTTAAGAAAGCTTTTAACAAATCCAATATAGATGATGGCCTCCCGTGTGAATCTTACCAAAGGTTTTGGGATTTTATTATAGATTATTTTTTATTTGTTTGTAAAATGTGCTTGGAGGAGGATATGCTACCAACATATATGAGGAGTGGTACTGTTACTCTATTACATAAAAAATTAGATCCAAAATATATAAAAAAATGGCAACCTAAAAAAGTCATTAATTTAATTATAAAAGATGATCAGTCATGTGGAATCCCGGGGAGAAGTATTACAGATAGTTTGTTTTTAATAAGAAATATTTTAAACTACACAAAAGAGAGTGATATCCCAACTGCAGTGGTGAGTCTGGACTTCAAGAAGGCTTTTGATTCTGTGTCCCATTACTTTCCTTTCCAAGTCCTGGAATGGATGGGACTCCCTGAGGCCTTCCGGAGACAGATAGCCACTGTATATAAAAATGTTTTTAGTAAACTCTCTATAAATTGAAATATTGGAAACAGTTTAAATATTAAGTTTGGTGTTAGACAGGGATATTTCTTTTCACCTATCCTTTTTATATGTGCAATCAAACATTTTTTAGAAAAAATTAGGGCAGATAAGGGAATACAAGTTCTGGGTGGAGTAGGGAAAATGGCAAAATGTATAGGTTACATGGATAATGTAAGCGTAATCTGTATGTCTAACACCTCTATACATAGAATTATTTTCTGGGCACAGATTTATTCGCAAGCCTCATCTTTAATTTTAAATATAAACAAAAGTAAATGTATGCTTTTAAAAAATTGGAAAGAGGAGGTAACAAATCCATTAGAAATCACAAGAACTCATTTAAAAATGTTAGAATTGTTTTTAATAAATCTTTATCTGTCCTTGGAAATTGACTTTTAAATCTGAAAAAAATACAAGAGAAAAAAATTCTGGAATCTAAGAAATGTAACTTTAGAAGGAAACATTTTAATAATCAAAGCGATTGTATTGCCTATCTTACTTTTTAATTGTTTTATCTTTCCGACAAATGTTTTATGGTTTAAAAAAATAAAAAAATACATTTTCTATTTTTTATGGGCTTCAAGAATGAAAAAGCGGGCGAGAGATAAAATAAGCAGGAAGTGTGAACTAGGAGAAAAAAAACATGCTGGTGGATATTGATACGTTTTTATGGCTTAAGATTTTATCTTATTGCATAAGAAAATCTGAGCATACTGACAAAACCGCTGACTTTATTAGATTTTATGGTGGGAGAATTTTTTCTAGATATGAGCGGATGCCATTGTCTTTAAAAAACCCTTATGCTTTTAACCTACCAAAATGTTATACTGATCTTAAGAATTTCATAAAAAAATATGAGATAACTGACATAGATATAAATATCATATAAAAACTGAGAAAATTGAGAATTTTAATAGAAAAAAAGAAAGGAGGTTTTATAAATAGAACGTTTCCCTGGAGACATATGTAAAAAAAAATGGAGACAAGTTTCTAATAACATTTTATTTAATAAACAGCAAGATGTGGCTTGGGCAGCAGTACATAATTGTATTCCTACAAGGGCAATTCAATACAGAAGAGGTTTAATCCAAAGTAAAAGCTGCCCGACAGAAAATTGTGGAGCAGATGAAAATGTATATCATATGTTTTTGGGTTGTTCCTTTGCTAAATATATATGGGAATCGATTACCCAAATTTTAACTACATTATGTGATATTAATGTAACTTATGAATTAATTTTATATGGTTTATTTAAGTCAGCAGATTTTAGGAAAAATAAGATTGCATGGCAAATCATAAATACTGTTAAAGACGTTTTATGTAAATTAAGAAATCTTTGTTTTATTCAAAAGAGAAATTTTACCCGTTAATCAAGGCATACATATGATTTTAATGTATTTATATGTCTTATTAGACAAGAAAAAAGATAAAAAAGCAACGGTTTTATGGCAGCAAGAGAAATAAAACAACATACTTGCACATAAAGGATGAATACTTTTTAAAGATGACACCAGGGACAATATGAGGGATAGAAGATGAAGGGAGAGTGGAAGCTTATTTCAGGGACAACGGTGGGTGAATGGAAAGGATAGCTAAGAGTTAAGGGACAGATAAAGGGGAAAGTTGAATTTTATGTTCTGCCTTTAATTTTTTTATTGTTAACCTTATAAATATGAATATTATTATATTACAATTCATGATACATGTTATGATTGTAAGAATTTTATGATTGTAATACAAAATGAAATGTTTTATAAATATGAATTGTATTAAGTATGAAAAGTTGAAATATGATGACTGTAAATTTATTTATTTGTTGCATATATTTTAAACTTTTCAATAAAAGAATTAGAAACAGTTCTGTATGTGAGTTAGTATCCTGTTTTGTGCATAATCCATTCCGGTGCAGTGCTTAAAAGCTGTGAAATACAGCATGCATAAGCTTAAAAGGAGCCATGTATAAAATGGTTATTGGATTAATTTGAGTGAGCATGCGTAGTGGTCTCATTTGCATGTCCCCGCCCAGTTTTCTACTGTCCTGTATTTCTGAGAGATTTCAGCAGGAACTAAGTTTCTTAACTTATTCAAATGGAATCACTAATGTACTATTGATTGTTTGTACTACTGAACTTTTTACGGTGGAGGGCTTCTATCACTCTTCAGCCCACCATATGTAAAATGATTGTTTAAAATGGTTATGTATTGAAGAACGAAGCATTTGTGGGCACATTTGTATGTCCCTGCTCAGCTTCCCAGAATGCAGTGTGATAACTGTATTTCTCAGAATTAAATTATTGTTTTGGTGAACTACCTATTCATAAGGTCCACAATACAAGCTAGGATCCCACCCCATGCTGATGAAAGGCAGTAACCTTGAAACGGCTGTACGTGGGTTGGATTCCCAGCTTGTGTATAATCCAACCTTGGCTTTAAATAAAAGCTGTGTAATGCAGCGGGCATAAGCTTAAAGGAAGCCATGTTTAAATGGTTATGGATTGAAGAACAAAGCTTTTGTGGGCACATTTGCATGTCCCTGCTTAGCTTCCCAGAATGCGGTGTGATAACTGTATTTCTCAGAATTCTGAGCAGGAAACAAGTTTTTTTAATTAAAAAAATGTGAACACAAATGAACTATTTATCAGTCTCATTAAATTGGGGCTACGATGTAAAACGTAGCCGTAACTCCAGATTTATATGTTACGGCTATTAAATTAGTCCTATAACGTTGCTCGCAGCGGACTTGAAACCAGGACGGCTGAGAATAGGCTTCGTGCTGAGCAACTTTGAACTTTGCATATGTAGTTCCTTTGATCTGTCATGCCCGTAACTCTTACTTGTTCAATTTAGCTATTAAATTGCAACGTGGCCATTTGCGAGCAAGTAAAGGCCTACGTTTGCTAAAGAGCACCCGCAAGGGTGGTAAAGTCCAATGCGTCGCACTTCGTAAGTAAATAAAAACACACTAGTGTACATTTATTATAAGGGAAACTGATGTTAGGTCTTAGAATTAATAGCACAACATTCTCAAGCCCACAAATCGGCCCTGAAAAATACTTAATTTCATGTTTATATTTTGTGTTATATCGATCCCTGCAATCAATGTGTTAAGACATGTTCTATAACTCACATGTAATAGAATATCATATTGACAGCTTTATTAATATTGCATAATATCTGGATTTTGCGTTCGATCACAAACTGTAAGTAAAGCACACAGGACTTCGAAAATCTACCGTTCCCTTTTTCAGTGATGTAACGTTAATGATCTCTTTTTCCATTGGTTCCATCTGAACCCATAACTACGTGATTGCTTAATTGTTTGCTTTCAAACACGCAACTCTGACGACCGAGAGCTGGTTTACGAAATAGGATCTCTCGCTCGTAGCCCTTTCTAATTTAATAGCAACGTAAGTAGGCCAAATTTCAACCCTGCAGCCGTTATGTGCTTCACGTTGTAGTTACTGGCTTTGAATTTAATGAAGATGCATATACTGTACTACTGAACGGTGGAGGACTTCTATCGCTCTTTTGCCCACCATATATTAAATGATTGTTGTGGTGAACTATCATAGTCATAAGGTCCACAACACAAGCTGGGATCCCGCCCCACCCTGATGATAGGCAGTAACTTTGAAACGGCTGTACGTGGGTAGGATTCCCAGCTTGTGTATAATCAAACCCTAGCTTTGCTCAAAGTTGTTTGATACAGCGGGCATATGCTTAAGGGAAGCCATGGGTTGAAGAACAAAGCATTTGTGAGCACATTTGAATGTCCCTACTCAGCTTCACAGAATGCAGTGTGATAACTGTATTTCTCAGAAATCTGAGCAGAAAACACATTTTTAAATTGTTTTCGGCATTCAAATTTGAACACAAATGTACTATGTATATAGTATAAATATATATATATATATATATATATATATATATATATATCACATATATAGTGTGACAGATTCACTGTCACTCTCAGGATCCGTGCCTGGTTTTTCAATAAAATGGAGGACGCAGGAGCTCTTTAAATATTTAACCACACTTTACTGGTTGTTTTTACAGCATACAACATAAAACTGAAGGCAGAAACAAAACTCTAGCTTCTCATTGAAGCCCTGCATAACTGAACTGTTTCCCTTACTGTCTTATGTAGGCGTGCAAACATACAGTCCATACAACGGTAGCAGAGGTGTCTTTTCCTCTCACCTCTCTTAGGCTCTGTATCTCCGGCCTCTCTTTCCAAAGCAGATCCCTCCTTCGGTCATCACCTTGAGGGACTTTCTGTTCCTCTTATCTGTGTACTTTCTCTTCAAAGCTTCTGGCTTTGTTCCATTAGCTTTCAGTGCGGCCTCTGACTTCAGCCCTGCACACTTCAACCCTCCAGCACTGTCAAACAGCTTTCCACCTGGAGACAGCAACCGCTGGTCCTGATTGCAGCCACACCCCTGCCTTTTGAGCAGGTTGTTAACTCTCTCACTCCTGGGGAAAAGTCTTGAAGAGCTCTCTTCGGCACTTCACCACAATAGTTGTGAGCAGCAAAACAATTTGCTATCACTGACGTCAGTGGGGGCGAGGCCTAAAACTTGATCTTAACAGAAATTGGCGGCCATTTGCATTTCAGAGAAAGACAGCAAAGTGAGAGAGAGAGAGAGAGAGAGAGGGAGTGAGGTACAGTGTGAGAGAGACAGGTACAGAGAAAGAGAGACAGGTACAGAGAGAGAAACAGGTACAGAGAGAGACAGGTACAGAGAGGTAGCGGTACAGAGAGAGAGAGAATTACAGAGCAAGAGCGTACACAGACAGAGGGGGCGCACAAAGACAGCACACAGAGAGTGAGTGCACAGAGAGAGAGTGCAAAGACAGACCGCACAGAGAGAGAGTGCACATATAGAAAGCAGAGAGAGCACACAGAGAGCGCACAGAGATCGAAAAAGTGATGAAGGAGTACAGAGACAGAGAGTGCACACAGACAGAGATCCCACACAGACAGCAGTGCACACAGCACAGATTGAGAAAGCGCACACAGAGATCGACACAGATAGGGAGGGGTACAGAGAGAGAGAGAGAGCACACAGACAGCACACAAAGAGCGAGAGAGAGAGAGAGCACAGACAGATAGTACACTGAGAGAGTGCACAGACAGAGAGCACACAGAGAAAGAGAGTGCAAACACAGAGAGCAGAGGCAGAGAGCATTCAGAGAGAGTGAGCCACAGAGAGCAGAGACAGAGAGCACACAGAGAGACAGAGTGAACAAAGAGAGAGAGAGCCACAGAGAGAGCACACAGACAGAGAGCACACAGAGATCAACACACATAGAGGGAGGGGTACAGAGAGATCACGCACAGACAGCGCACACAGAGAGTGAGAGAAAGAACACAGACAGAGAGAGAGTGCACAGAGAGAGAGCACACAGAGAAAGAGAGTGCAAACACAGAGAGCAGAGGCAGAGAGCATTCAGAGAGAGTGAGCCACAGAGAGCAGAGACAGAGAGCACACAGAGAGACAAGAGTGAACAAAGAGAGAGCCACAGAGAGAGCACACAGAGATCGACACACAGAGAGGGAGGGGTACAGAGAGAGAGTGCACAGAGAGAGAGAGTGTACAGAGAGAGAAAGCCACAGAGAGAGCGTACACACAGAGAGCGCACAGAGATTGACAGAGAGTGAGAGAGTACACACATACAGTGCACACAAAGAGAGAGAGAGAGAGTGCACAGACAGAGAGCAGAGACAGAAAGAGCACAGAGAGAGAGAGAGGGACACACAGAGAGAGGGAGAGAGCACACAGACAGAGTGCACAGAGAGAGAGTGCACAGAAAGAGAGAGTGCATAGAGAGATAGTGCACAGACAATAAGAAAGTGCACAGACAAAGAGAAAGAGTGCACAGACAGGAAACGCACAGAGAGAATGCAGAGAGCACACAGAAAGAGAGAGAGCAATGAGAGAGAGAGAGAGAGAGTGCACAGAAATAGCTCACAGAGAAAGAGAGCACTCAGAGAGATAAAGTGCAGAGAGAGCAAGAGCATACAGATAAAGAGAGAGAGCACCAGGAGCGAGAGAGACAGGCCACGTGAGGGCCGTATGTGCCATTGGGAGACCCCCAAAAGACGCCAATTAATTCAAAAATTTACTTACAACCTCACACACAGCACAGGGGAAGAAGCAGGGAATCTGTAAGTAAGGTTGCAAGCTAGTTTGATATTTAACTGGTTGAATTTCCCAAGTCCGCAAATGGTTTCACACCTGTAAATGCAAGCAGGAAAACATTAAAAACTTTCTGTTTGCCTTCCTCTGGATCAATTAACAATTAATCTGCATATTTCAGATCAGAGGAGATCTAAAAATGTTGAACTTGATGGACTAAAAGTATTTTTTCAACCTCAATTACTATATAACTATGCAGCATGGAACAATAACACACTTATAACTACTGGGTATGATTAGCAGATGCTAATGGGACTATGCTAAGTGAACAGCAATGACAGTATTGATAGTAATTGATCTTAACATCAGTCATGTTCTTTAGAGATGATATAATGCCTGATAGGCACTGAGTTTACTTACATTATATGGTAGCACTTCTTAAAGATGATGAACAGTAAAGGAGATAATAGAAATAATAGTGAGTACACCATCTCTTCTCAACAGCATTCCACATTGAACATCAATTGATGAAATTTTAAACATAAGCATACTTGTCGAAAGAGAAGAGAATCATGGTCTGTCGGATTGGTTGGTAGTCACATGGTTACAAAAAAATGTCCACCATATAGGCCATGAACCTCTACTGTATAGCCGGCAGGAATATGTCAACATTTGTGACAAATAGATATTCAGTGAAGAGTGTTCATGTGAAGGTTAAAATATTAGATGCAGCCCCTACTTCATTCTCTTTCTAAGCATTGGGCCCCCACCCTCTGTGCCATCATGCCTTCTTCCTCTCTTTCATTTTTGTGCTGCATTTATATTGTATTTGTATTATCCATGTATGTGTGATGTACATCTGAGGGTATGATACTCATATTGTGTGGTGCTGTCCTTATGCAAGTCCATCAGGCCTGGAAGTCCCGCAACTGTGGCTGGTTCGATCCAGTCCATCAATGTCCTCTCCCACTCAGTATACTTGATAATAACTGGAGGGCCACCACCTGTTGTTCGAGCTGCTCTGACCTCCTCTGCCAACTTCCTCTTGACTTTGGCTCGGCTGTCACTATTTTGGGTGGTAGACAATCTGTCTTTGTGGACTGTCTAACATTAAATTAGAAGCTTGTACGTGCAATGTGAGACCTGTGAGAATGCCTGCGAGCTTGAAGAGTTGCGGCTTGAGAGGCAAACCTGTAAACCATTTTTCACTCATCGGATGTGCGGCCGTGATTGTAATCAGTTAGGCTAACTTGTAGTTACGAGTTGGGATGGAGCCAATAGCAACAGAGATCGTTAAAATTGCATCACTGAAAAATGGAGGTGGGATTTTCAAAGTCCTACGGGGTTCAATTACGAGTTACGATTGGAACCACATTCCAACTATAATGCAATATTCATAAAGCCGTAAATATGAGAGCCTTTTGCGCTCATTTCGAGCCTCTCTTCTGGTGTACTTTTGCTCCTCTGAGTAGCCTCTGCGCTCATCACAAAGACAGTTACATATGCCTATATGTTTGTAAATAATAATCAATTTAGTTTGTTACTTAATGAATTAATGTACTTTACCTAATTATAATTGATATATCAATCAATCAATAGGCTGAAGATCGAACAATCTTTTATTATTTTCTCCTCTGGTGTACTTTTGCTCCTTTGAGCAGCCTCTGCGCTCATCACAAAGACAGATACATATGTCTGTATTTTTGTAAATAGTAATCAATGAATTAGTTACTTAATGAATTAATATACTTTACCTATTTGTAATTAATATATCCATTAATCAATAGGATGAAGAGCTAACAATCTTTTTTCCATTTTCCCTTAAGCATATAATGTGCTGACCTGTTGAGATTTTCTTATGAATGTCCCAACTGTGCATTAGAAGTAGGCTGTGTGCGCGAGAGCAAACCGTTTGTTTATTTGTGTAAAGCGATACTGTAGATGCGTAATGTTGTGATGTGTAAAGTAGCGTCATTTGTGTATGTGCTATGCGGTTCGTGAGTATTTGGCGTCCTTTGTAGTACTGTATTTTGTACCTCATACGTTCCTGTGTGAAAGTAGTACACGGTTGGCGGTGTGTTGCGCAGTAAAGGGTCATGTAGCCTCATTTTAATTTTTTTGCCTGCCATTTTTCTTTTCGCTTAGCCGATTTTCGAGTGGCAAAACGCTTTAGAATCGACTTAAATTTGCGTTCCACCTCACTTCCAAACATCCTGGCTGTTCCCCCGTGCTGTGTGGGATGTTTTTGTTGGGGTTTTTTTGTGTTTTTCGTGTATTTTCTTTTTTTGGTTCAGCCGGTAATTTCATATTTTTCCTACCTCGTCACTGTTTTTTTCTAAGTCCTGCGTCTCATATTGTTTTTCCCAAGTCCCGCTCCTCGTAATGTTTTTTTATAGCAGTATTTAGTTAGTGAACTTCTATGCAAAAGCAAGATCTTCAGTAAATAAAAATATATTTAAAAAAAAAAAGATGCTATGTGCTCATATGGAGCCCTATTCAATTGTGCGAATGGCAATTTAATAAGTCAGGCAAAGAGTGCCTTTGGCGCTCATTAGCCAAGTGCTGTGAGTTATAGTGCCTTAAGGGCTCGCCTTGCAAGTGATGAGCGCCTTTGACGCTCATCGCCTAAGTGCTGTGCTGCGAGTTTTAGTGTCTTAATGGCTCCAAGTTAACGGCTCACCTCACTTCGCTTAAGTCGTAAGCACCTTTCAAAGTGTGACAACGTCTCATAGTTCGACAATTATAATATTTGATGTTCTGTTTTAACCTCATACCAAGTACTGTAGATGTCGCATTTATGTCAAACCTTATATCTGACTCAGTTGCGGTATTAAGGTGTTTTTCATGGTAGGTATGATGCTTTCATCTTTTTCAGGGGCATTTTTCTGCCTCTAAGGGTGAAGTTCAGTATGCATAAGTCTGGGGAGGGAAAACGGGCTTACACATAGTAAGTTACTTGTGTGTAGCACCATTAAAAGCAATTGCTATGGCTTGGAGGGATATTTTACAGTGACAGTGAATTTGCATAATCTGCCCATTTTTGCTATCCAGCAGTTCTTTCATGCAATGCTGAAAAACTGAGGGAATGAGATTGATAGGTTACTAAATTTAGTGTCTGTGCAAAGATTGGAATAGGGGACATAGTCAGAGAAATATCATATTTAGTGTGTGCCTCAATCTACACTCCATTATTTTTGTTATTCGATCTTTTTCTAGGTGTGTAAAAGATTACATTAAAACATAGAAAGAAAAATAGAGACAATGAAATCCTATCAAAAGATACCGTACATGTATTCAATTAATAAGAGAATTTGAGGACTAAATAGTAATACAGCTAATTATTCCTAAATACATTAATTTTACAAATCGTATTTCGAGTATACACAGTGCCTTGCAAAATCATTAACCCCCCTTGGCATTTTTTCGTGTTTTGTTGCCTCACAACTTGGAATTAACATGGATTGTTTGAGGATTTGCATAATTTACTTTACAGAACATGAAAACAACTTTGAAGATGTTTTTTTTTTTTATTGTGAAGCAAACAACAAATAGGACAAAATAACAGAAAAAGTCAATGTGCATAACTATTCACCCCCCTAAAGTCAATACATTGTAGAGCCACCTTTTGCCGAAATCAGAGCTCCAAGTCGCTTTGGATAAGTCTATATGTGCTTGCCACATCTTACCACTGGGATTTTTGCCCATTCCTCCTTGCAAAAATGCTCCAGCTCCTTCAAGTTGAATGGTTTAGGCTTGTGGACATCAGT
Source organism: Discoglossus pictus (assembly GCA_027410445.1). Lineage (NCBI taxonomy): Eukaryota > Metazoa > Chordata > Amphibia > Anura > Alytidae > Discoglossus > Discoglossus pictus. The sequence goes on along the minus strand of CM050164.1, from coordinate 116,620,154 downwards.
CTTTAAGTCTGATCTCAGATTTTCTATTGGATTGAGGTCTGGGCTTTGACTAGGCCATTCCAACATATTTACATGTTTCCCCTTAAACCACTTGAGTGTTGCATTAGCAGTGTGTTTGGGGTCATTTTCCTGCTGAAAGGTTAACCTCCGTCCTAGAATCAAATCACGCACTAAGTGGTACAGGTTTTGCTCAGGAATATCCCTGTATTTGGCACCATCCATCTTTACCTCAACTCTGACCAGTTGTCCAGTCCCGGCTGCTGAAAAATATCCCAGTGAAACATGGTGGGGGCAGCATCATGCTGTGGGGATGTTTTCAGGGTGTTCTTTGGGTGATGTGATGTGTTGGATTTACGCCAGACATAGCGTTTACTTTGATGGCCGAAAAGTTCAATTTTAGTCTCATCGGATCAAAGCACCTTCTTCCATACATTTTGGGAATCTCCTACATGCCTTTTCACAAACTCAAAACGTGGCATTTTGTTTTTTTGCAGAAAGTAATGGCTTTCTTCTGGCCACTCTGCCATAAAGCCCAACTCTGTGGAGCGTACGGCTTATTGTCGTCCTATGTACAGATACTCCAGGCTCTGCCCTGGAACTCTGCAGCTCCTCCAGGTTTACCTTAGGTCTCTGTGCTGCCCTCCTTGCCCGGCCTGTGAGTTTTGATGGCCGGTCGTCTCTTGGCAGGTTTGCTGTTGTGCCATGTTATTTCCATTTGGTTATGATAGATTTGATGGTGCTCCTGGGGATCATCAAAGATTTGGATATTTTATTATAACATAAACCTGACTTGTACTTTTCTACAACATTGTCCCTTACTTGTTTGGAGAGTTACTTGGTCTTCATGGCAGTATTTGGTTAGGGGTGCCTCTTGCTTAGGTGTTGGAGCCTCTGGGGCCTTTCAAACAAGGTGTGTATATGTAATGGCAGATCATGTAACACTTACATTGCACACAGGTGGACATCATTTAACAAATGATGTGTCTTCTGAAGGTAATTGGTTGCAGCAGAGCTTTTTATGGGCTTCATAACAAAGGGGGTGAATACATAAACACATGCCAATTTTCTGTTTTCTATTTCTAAAAAATAGTTTTATATATACAATTTTCTCATTTCACTTCACCAACTTAGACTATGGTGTTCTGATCCATCACATTAAATTCAGATTAACAAAACATTGAATTTAAGGCTAAAATGTAACAAAATAGGTAAAAAGTTAAGGGGGTGAATACTTTTGCAAGGCACTGTATTGTTTTATCTCAACATAATATTTTTTGTTATAATGATTGATTCAAATAATCACATTTAATTTTTTTTAACAAGTCCAGAAAATATGTACCTATTTTAACAATCAAATCACACACTCTTGAGACAATATTTTGATAAAATCTGCAATTAAATATGAAAATTAATTTCACAGATTAATGTTTAGAATTTATAAAGCTATATTTGATTTGTGTTACACTTAACACACATGAATTTATGGCTTATCGATTCTACTGAATTTTTACATATCAAAGAAAACAGTACTTTCTTTCTTTCTTGAAAAGTAAAAGTCAGATGAAAGACTCTGGACTGGTGAAAATTAAGTTGCATTTTATGAATACTAACATATAATTCAAAAATAGTTCAGTGTGTTTCTTCTCTGTAGAATATTTCTAATTAGTTTTCAAGAACATGTTGCTCAAACTTCAAATTGACAAAATAATAAGAAAAAAAATATCAGTTGATTCTAGTTTATGATATAAGACATGGTGAATGTTCACTCTATATGAGCATTTTGGCTCTTTAGACCAAGGAAGAGGGAATTGCAGTATTCAAGGTGAGATATGTTGTGCAGCTGTAGGTGACATGGGTATGTAACTGGCGATACGGAAATCACCAAGTATAGATATGCCTGAAAAGAGAAAGAGAGGAAGCCAGGTAGCAAAATGATCAGGAAATTGAGAGCCCGGGCCTGGGGGTTGATTGATCACAACAACTTGGGTGTAGGGAGAAAGGGCGGATATGTTTATTTTTAAAGGATTAGATCTGGTGAAAGGGAACTTGGAAGGTAATATGAATTTCAAATGATCAAAATTACAGGGTATGAACCAGGTACATGCAATGAAATGTGCACTGAGAAGACAAAAAAAAAGCACAAACAACTTGCTATCCTCAGGCCTACGAGTATGACTGAAGAATAGACTATTGTGGATGCAGTGTCTGAAGAGAGAGCCATGAGAGGTCATGAACTGAAGTTAATTTATTGCCAATAGAATATGTGACCAATAGTGCAGGCAAGGGCATATGGTGGTTTGTGACTGCTGATGGATAATAGGTGTTTCATATATTTGATGCCATGTGGGCTATACATGGCTGATAGTAGGTAGCACTGAGGGGCTTAGGTAAGGAGACATGTCTCCAGCATCTAACAGTAAAATGAAAGTGTGAAGGTTTGAACAGTGACGTAGCTAGCTTTTTTGCCGTCCGAGGCTATCCCTGAGTTTGCCTCAGAGAATTTATACAGTATGTACTGGGAAGAAAAGGAACTTGTGGATACTAGGAATGGGAGGTCAGAGAAAGGAAGGAGACATTGTTATGCAATTATACATATGACGTGGAAAAACTGAATTGGAGAGTCTGAGGAAGAAACTAGAAGTTGCAAAGAAAGTGTAAGAAATAATCTTGACATAATCTGTGGGAGCACAACAGCACTGTGAAGTACCTTTCATTGTGTGTTCAATCTGTTTAAATCGTATACAATTCCAATCACTGCACTTTAAAATGTTCACTTAAAATACATAATCATATGCTGCTGATGTTATATTTTGGCAAATGTCTTCCCATGATTAATTCGTATTTATATTGCCTAATCAGTCTTCTGCAAGAAAATAAAGTGTTTATTTTCCCTGTGCTTAAATTTGTTGTCGCATCAATTAACTATTGTTAATAGAAAACAGTGGATAATACAAAAGAATAATAATCAACCTCATCCCCAATTTATGCTTATTGATTTCAGCATATCATTTGACTTCCAAATCTTACTTCCAAATCTGAGTTGGTGTAGTTTTGAGTAAGCTATATTGCTATTGTTTTGGAAATTTCATGCAGAATTAAACCACAAATAAGGTAGTTTCAATCGTTATTAATTTACTTTGGCTCACTACTTATAAGTGTATTTATGTGTGTAGTATTTAGGTGTTTCCCTATTTTGTTCTCTCTGTGATCTGCTCTGTCTATCCAAACAGCTGTAATAGAGATAGAGAATGGAGGGCCCTGGTGTGAATAAAAAGCCAGAATATGTATGTACTTGGTCAGATTACCCAAATTGTGATCAGATCACCTATAAAAATAATTATCTGTCCTCCTCTAATAAATTAGGAGCATAGATACTAGATGGCCCCTACCCTGGCCAATTGCTTTGTCACTGCCTGACAAAGAGATAGTTTGAATTCAATTCTTTGGATAAAACCGAAGAAGGTATGGGGGAAAGAAGCACACAACCAAATCCTAGTGCAGATGAGTCTTATTTATTAAGTAAAATAACACCATAACAATGTAGCATATAAATCAATATAATAAGTACTGTATATGAGCAAGAATGTAACAATAGTCCACTCACATTTTATTAATTCGTAAACAGAGAGAGGAAGACTATATCCAAGGAGCTAAGATAAGACACTATTTGAACTGATATCCAACTGTATCCCCAGGTGTTATATTAGATGCTCCAATATGGAGTTTTACATTGAGATTATCTATTTGGTGGTTTGGTTATTGGTGGCGTTTGTGACATCACCACCCACAATCAGAGAGGTATATATTGATGTAGAGGTCGTTCTTCGCATACATTGTTAAAGATACTTCCATATATAGCACTAATATAGATATGTGTGCATTTATCAAAGGGTTGTAGATATTGATTATCACCAGGAGATCACTTATGTGGGGATCTAGAAATATTAACATATACTTATTGGCTTGTATAGCACTGTGATTTAATTCACACATTGTCTATCTAGTGTGAATTAGCAAATTTGTTTATTTGGATAAAACCACTAATCTACTGTATGTAATCAATTTTTATTAGAAATACATTTAGTTTTTAGTTTAAAGATTCTGATCTGAATGAAAACTTTATATAGAGAGGAATCATGTGATTGAGGGGGTTCCTGTTCATCTGATGGGACATGGAAACTCATAAAACATGTCCATTTTAGGAAGAGAGGACACTAACAGCCCTATTAAATTCCCTCAATGTTGAAAACAATAGCCCGTAAGGAAGCCCGCATGACTTGCTGCTATTAAAATGGCTCTGTAAAGCAAGCCGCCAACGGCTTGCCGGGTAAGGGTGAGAAAAGGCTACGGGACGTGGAAATTTGAACTCTGAGCATGCAAATCATTTGATCTGTCAAGCCCATAACTGTTATGTTTCCTATCATGCTATTAAATTGCAACAAATTCAAAGGTGTTCAAGCCCGTAACCTGCAAATGGAGCCAAAAGGCCAACGGGTAGGACCCGCTAGGGGATTAAAGTCTAATCCGTAGCACTGTAAATGCAAATATACATACACTACTGTTCTTATAATTAAAGGGAAAGTGAGGTTAGGTATTATAATTATTAACACAACATTCTCAAGCTTGCAAAGCAGCAATATCATTTTTTTTATTTTTTTTATTTCTGTGTTATATTGATCCCGGAAATCAATGTGTTAATAAATATATTGGAACTCACATGGACTTGAATATCATATTTACTGATTTATCAATATTGCATTATTTCTGGAATGTTGGTCCAATCAAAAATTTGTAATTGAAGCCTGTAAGGCTTTGAAATCCAACCTCCATTTTTCAGTGACGTATTGATGATGATCTCTGTTGCCATTGGCTCCATCTAAACCCATAACTACAGGTTTGAATAATTTATCATGTTCACAGCCACACATCCAATGTGCAAAAAAAGGTTTACGGTTTTGCGTCTCAAGCCTGTAACTTGCAAAGCAAGGGCTACGATTGGGGAGAGGCCATGAGCGCCGAAGGAGCTAATTGCACTGCGGGAGATAAGCGCAGTAGACTCTCATCCCTATGACCTGCAGCAAAATATGCCCTAAACTAACTTGCAACCTCACTCACAGGCTCCCTGGCAATCCCCCTGAGCTGTACAACTTGGGACTTAGCGAAGGCCGAGAATTTACGGCCCGCAAAAATACGCATTTAACGGCCGAACCAACAAACTGCGAAAACACACAAATATGACTCAACTTTCCTTACACACTCACACAGAGCTCATGGGAGTGCCAGGAAACCTGTAAGTGAGGTTGCAAGTTAAATTGAGGTATATTTTGGAGGGGGGTTTTCCATCAAAAATCGCAGAAGCGAGAAAAGAAAAATAAAATGAAATGCAGCCGAAGGACATAAATACCAGCCCTTAGCAGTGCTAAGGTCTGTTGTTTTCAGTTCACATTTCTTCCACTTATCAAGGAGTGACACTCCATGCCTAAAACAGCATTGTTAGGATACAGATAGCTAAGCTACAAAGCTTACAAAAAGTTTCAGCTCTGAACAGAAAATAGTGGATTAGAAGAAAGGTGGGATACCCTCTGTCCCCTTATGCATATAATGAAGGGGAGAGTTGTCCCTTCACCCCCTCCCAATTTCAAAACCCCTTTTTGTCGCAAGTTACAGCACATGTACTATCATTGCCTCATTAGAATGTGGACTTTGATTTACAGTGAAATGAGATGAAGTGATGCTATTTCAAGGGTTACTCTATACCAACAATGATATGTGATAAGTCATGTCAGTTGTTGTCATCTGTTATTATTTGAAGTACAAAGAAAATAGCATTTTACTTTTTGGCATTGTCTACAGCAAGAATATAGTTAAAATACTGTAGAAGTCACAACTTATTACAATGCCTAAAAGGTGAATCTTCTCAAAGTGTTTAGAGTCTATAGGTAGAATAGGATTTTTACCGGAATTTAAATAATGGTACATGGTGAACATTGCCATATACTGTATTGTCATTATGCCCAATGACAAAATATAAGCCTACCAAAACTACAATAATTTCAATAATATCAAGTTTTATTGCATTCTGTCTCTAGGGATATATAGATTTAACACCATAATTACAGCAAACAATGGAATCCATCAAAGAAAATTCAATGCCCTGAAATCACTATCACCAAAAATTGACAGACAGATAGATATGGGTTTGAGGAGGTTAGGGCTAGTGGGTTGCATTGCTGTGGAGATTAATACGTTTCAGATGAACATACATTAGGCAGCTTGCAAGCACATGTTAGAGCTAGTTAGTAAGGGCAAGAACCCCAGGGTGTGATTCTAAACTTCCTTTTAAAAATGCCTGCAAGGCTGAGGCAGCTTGCTGTTGTTCCTACAGAAGCCATGTAATCAAAATCTTAGTAAAATATTTACGATTCCATCTTCTACAATATTGGACTGCCATCAATAAAAACAATGATTTTTCAATTATTAGCAATTTTAAAAACGCATAATTGTATTGTGTTGTCTTATTTTATTTTTTTTGCCAACTGTTCTCAACTTGTCAAGTATAGAAATATTTCCCCTGGAATTTATCCAGCTGAATATAATTTATTTGGCTGTAAATTTAAAATATATTTATGCTAATAACAGCTTTCTAACTGCAGTAAATACTTGGCTAACAATCTCAATAATGAAATGATATTAAATTAAATCATGTTATCTGCTTTGGTGAACATGATTGTCTTTGAATATCACTTATGTGTGAAGCAGAAATAATACAGGTGTTTTGCATTTAATTAATTAGTACTTTGTAAACAAGAAATATTTATTTGACATATGTATTTCACTAGTTTGTAGTTTTTCAGAGATGTTGTTTGTCAAAATAAATCAGGTTGGAATGCATAACAATTATAATCTAATAAATGCATGCATTTTAATTTCATAAGTAGTAAGCGCAACAAACAATTAAATATAGTTTTCTTCCTCTAGAAGAATTTGTATTAAAATAAACCAGACTTTAACATCCACTATACAATAAAAAAAGATATACAGGATGTTTGAAAATGTTGAGTTTTACCAAAAGCATTCTTGGCAAGGAAAATTAATTAATTAACTCATTCATTAATTACGCTCATTTTAACTAAAAAATAAAAAATATTAATGCCTCTGCTTGTTCCTGGAGGCATCCATGAAAGTGTGATAAATGTTTCAGGTATGAGAGGTATGTTTAAATATATGCAAGAGCAAGGCTTAACTGCAACATCAAAAAAAGAGGTGTTCAACCAGAGAATGAACGAAGTTTAATAGGTTTGTTCTATGCACATGATATTCCACGCTAAGAGTAGCACTCTTAGCTCACTTTTGCTCTTCAAAATGGAGAAATATCCTGTAGTATACCAGTCTGTTCTCACTCAATAGAGTGATCCAGCTCTGAAATACCAGGTGATTCTTCCCTCAACAAGAGAAACAGCAAGGCCTAGATGTACGTTTTGGCCACCAGCAGAATGTAGCTGAACTCCCTAAGGCACAGTGAGCAAAGACTCAATGTCTGGAGCCCCCTATCACCCTTAGGAAGACTAAACCCTAAGCGTAAAATGTGTGAGCAACAACAAAAATAGAGGTGCTCAATCAGAGCATGTGCATGTGATAAATTTTAAAAATATATAACTACCGTATATACTCGAGTATAAGCTGAGTTTTTCAACCCTTTTTTTAAGGCAAAAAAGGGCCCCCTCGGCTTATACTCGAGTCACTATCCCCCCCCCGTGTCTCTCTAAACCCCCCGTGTCTTTCTAACCCCGCCGTGTGTCTCTAACCCCCCGTGTGTCTCTCTACCCCCCCCCCGTGTGTCTCTCTACCCCCCGTGTGTCTCTCTACCCCTCCCGTGTGTCTCTCTACACCCCTGTGTGTCTCTCTACCCCCCGTGTGTCTCTCTACCCCCCCCCTGTGTGTCTCTCTACTCCCCCGTGTTTCTCTCTACCCCTCCATGTGTCTCTCTACCCCGCCATGTGTTTCTCTACCCCCGTGTGTCTCTCTACCCCCTGGTGTGTCTCTCTACCCCCGTGTGTCTCTCTCCCCTCCCTGTGTGTCTCTCTACCCCCCGTGTCTCTTTCCCTCCCCCCTCCTCAACCTAAACTCCCCTCAACCCCCCTCCTCCACCTAAACACCTCACTTACCTGCTTGTGCTCCGGCCTCCTCTCCTTGACCCGGCGCCGGCCCGCATGTGACGTCACATGTGCGCCGCGTCATTAGCATATACCGGAGCAAAAGCAGGTGAGGGGAGATGGGGGAGGTGTTTAAGTGGAGGAGGGGGGATGAGGGGGGTTTAGGTTGAGGAGGGGGGTTGAGGAGGGAGGTTGGTAATGAGGGGGGAGGTTGAGGAGGTGGGTTGGGGTTGAGGGGGGTTGAGGTTGAGTAGGGGGGTTGAGGGGGGGTGAGGTTGAGGAGGGAGGTTGAGGATGGGGGGTTGAGGATGAGGAGGAAGGATTGAGGAGGGGGGTTGAGTTTGAGGAGGGGGGTTGAAGAGAGAGGATGAGGATGGGGGTTTGATGAGGGGGGTTGAGGAGGGGGTTGAGTATGAGGAGGGAGGTTGAGGAGGGAGTTGAGGTTGAGGAGGGAGGTTGAGGATGAGGAGGGAGGTTGAGGAGGGTGATAAGGGAGGGGGAAGAGACACAGGGAAGGGAGAGAGGAGAAGAGACACGGAGAGAGAGGGGGACACAGAGGGCACAAGAGGGACACAGGGGGCAGCACATTTCCCACCCTCGGCTTATACTCGAGTCACTCATTTTACCCATTATTTTGTGTTTAAATGGGTGCCTTGGCTTATACGCGGATCGGCTTATACTCAAGTATATACGGTATATAGCAATTCTCCCTTTCCTTTTCCTCCATCGCCACCACCAGCTTGAGAGTTTAAGCTTCAATCTGCCCAGACAAAATGAAGCTTAATATACACAAATGCCAAGACTTAGCTAGCAAATTTTGGGAATTTTCCACTCATCAAAACAGGCAATACATCACCCTATTTGCAATGCAGTATTTATCAAATAGTGAACACAGCTATACACCATCTAATACGATAGAAAATGCGTGCATCCTATTCAAAGGCATAAGGTTGGTGAAGAGCGTAAAATGCCCATTGATACATCAGCAATAATATTCTTCAACAAATGTACCCTATTTCTTTTCATAAGCTGCTGAAATGAATTGGAGCAATGGGTAATTCACTGACCATTTTGCCTCCTGTCAGTAAATTATTATTGGAAGCAAAAGGGTGTTTGCTCTAGTGTTCAGTAATCACCCAGCAGTTGAGTCATCGGAATCTAATTTAAAATGGGGACGGAGCGAACTTGGGAACTTGCTAACAGTAATATTGTGTGGTTCTTTAAATAAAAAGAGGGAGTTCAATGAAGAGGGGTTAAATTATAGTTGAAAATAAGGATTTTATTTAGATTAAGGTATAGAAAAACACTTTATACAAACATATTGATTTGTTTTTTCACTGTATTTTTGTAACTAGTAATCAGGCAACTCCGGTCAGTGTACAACCTGCGACATGGTTGTACTGCTGGAGCAGCTGATCCAGGGTCCATACCGCTGTGCCAGGAATGAACATATTGCATCTCTTGAAGCTCAAATTTGAGAACTTGAGAGGAGAATTGCAAAACTTAGTGATATTGTTCCACTGGAAAGTTGGTGCTCACTGAGCTAAGCATGGTCAAGTTCTAATAATGGGATATTTTAACTCCCTGAAATAAACTGATGAATGAGACCAGCAGTTTAGCAAAGCAGTGTAGGTTCTTGAGTACAAGCAGATATAATTATCTGACCCAGGTTATTCAAGAACCTACTAGAAATTAGGCTATTTTTGATTTAGTCATCACTAAAAATATTGATATAATATCAAATATTGAAGTTAGGGGAGCCTTTGTGGACCAACAAAAACTCAATTTTAAAATTGCCTAATGGTCTATGGGCAGCAGTACTATGTGAAGACAGGACCAAAAACTGACATGTACAAATACTGAAAGAAATTGACAACATTCAATTCCTTACTAAATATATATACTTATCATTTCATAAAAAGGATATTTTAGAGCTGGAAAATGTACAGAGAAAGGCAAACAACTATTAGGAGGAATAGATGGACTATGTTATGAAGACAGACTAACTAAATTAGACTTAGTGTCTCTCTAGGAAACAAAGGCATGTAAGAGGGCATATGATTACCCTGTATAAAAACATCCGGGGTCAATATAAGGCTTTATCAGGGAAGCTGTTTGTGACAAGAGGAAATCCCTTTTTCTAGAAGAAAAAAATCCACCTTAAAGAAAGAAAATGTTTCTACACAGTAAGGGTGGTTAAACTGTAGAATTCTCTACCAAGGAGGTTGTGACAGCGAATTCAATAGATATCTTTCAAAAGGGCCTATATATATATTTTGAGCAAAAAGGGCATTTAGGGCTATCCTGGAAAACTAGAGGGGGAGGATTATTGATCCAGGGAGGAATCACATTGCCATTACCAAGGGTCAGGAAGGATTTTTTTTTTGTTAGTTACTGGAGCCCATAATGTAGCCCCTGAATTAATTTGCTATTCAATTGGAGTCTTTTAGCTAGCAGCAACTGATTTGCGGGTTACAGCCTGAAAATGCCTGCTGTCGCTAAAATCGTAAATGTCTATTAAATTGCTACAATTCCACCAGGATGCAATTGCCTACAAACCTGCAAACAGCAAATGTAGCAAAAAATACTGCAGGTTCCAAACCCGACTCGCAAAGGCTTTACAGTTTGCGTTGCAAAAGACAATTAAAACACACTACTGACCTTAAAATAAGGGGAAAGCAATGGAAGGCATTTAAATTCATTGCACAACATTTCCCAGAGAACAAATAGGCCTTAAAAAATTCTCATATGTTGGAATGGTCATGCATATGCCAATATGAAATATATGTGAATATGTGAAATATGTGTGGCTGCAAGATGCATAAAGCAATTAAAGACATACTACCTGATTAAATTGCAACAGAAAAACATGAAACTGCCTGCAATATTAGCCCTTTCTCACTCACAGAGGCTCTAATGTGCCCTAAAAATACAAATATAATCTTATGTACATACTCAGATCTAGATTAGGAAAATAAATAGTGACCAAATTACACCACCAGATGACATATATCAAGTACTAGGGGAACATACACCACACTAATCTATTCTAACCCATCAGGAAGGGCAGCAAACACACATAGAGAAACAGCCAACTCACCTCCATCAGGGACAATCTACACTATGCCCATCCTGTAAAGTCCCACGCCATTGCTGATGGCCATGTGCCAAGATGTATACCCATTAGCATCTGGTGAAATCAAATCAATTCACATTGTTGCCTGTACTATTGTTATCAGCCCTTCAGGGGAGTGTTGATTCTCCAAAGTATCACAAATTGGACCACTCATGTGTATTCACCCTATATTATATTATTATTATGAGTTGTTGTAGTAGTAGTAGTGTATGTATTAATCTGTTGCATGTAAACTTAGTTTACAGATATAGGAATGTGACACAAATGTGATGTATGTGGATGTCCCAAAACCCCAACCATTGAAAACACACTGACACGGTGATAACGGTATAACAAAGCTTCATTTGATACAGAGAGCACAGATTCAGAAATGTACAATGCATTAATATCATGGGTTTAGTGTGGGTGGCTCACGGAAGAGCAAAGAGGCTTTTTAGAAAAAGGGGATACCTAAAGGGGGTAATGTCATAGTCTAGAATAATTATGATTAATCATGATACATAGACCCTACCAGGGTCACATGTGGTCACTACACCACTGCAACCAGAATCTGATGAAAACAAGGATCATCAGAAAGCACCCCATTTAATAGAAATTACCAGTAATGTGCATAGCACTTACTTTTGGTTATCATCTGCTCCATTGAACAGACGCATACACATTTAGACTATCTCATAGAAGCCAGTTTCATACATACAGTGTGTTTCTAAAACAAAAATCAAGAAAAAAGGTGGTCAAAATATAAGAAACACACACACAAAAACATGCATGTACAATACAGTGCTAAATACTGTAACTGTAACAATATACCAACTCACCTGATTTCCATCTGCAAGCATTGATAACTATTAGCTACCGTATTTATAACACGCACCAGCATATAACACGCACCGCATTTTAAGAAGGACATTTCATGGGAAATGTTTTTTTTCAAATAAAGAACTTTGAAGCAAAATCCTCAACCTCAACCTCCCTCCTAATCCTCCCTCCTAAACCCCCTCCTCAAACCCCCATCCTCAACCCCCTCCTCCACCCCCCATCCTTATCCTCCTTCCTCAACCCCCCTCCTCAACCTCATCCCCCCTCCTCAACCTCCCTCCTCATCCTCAACCCCCCTCCTCATCCTCAACCCCCCTCCTCATCCTCAACCTCCCTCCTCATCCTCAACCCCCTCCTCATCCTCAACCCCTTCCTCAACCTCCCTCCTCATCCTCCCTCCTCAACCCCCCCATCCTCAACCCTCCCATTCTCAACCTCCCTCCTCAAACCCCATCCTCAAACCCCTTCAACCCCCATCCTTCCTCAACCCCCCTATCCTCAACCCCCCTCCTCAACCTCAACCCCCCTATCCTCAACCCCCCTCCTCAACCTCAACCCCCCTCCTCAAACCCCCTCCTCAACCTCAACCTCCCTCCTCATCCTCAACCCCCCTCCTCATCCTCAACCTCCCTCCTCATCCACAACCCCCCTCCTCATCCTCAACCTCCCTCCTCATCCTCCCTCCTCAACCCCCCATCCTCAACCCCCTCCTCAACCTCCCTCCTCAAACCCCCTCCTCAACCCCCCATCCTCAAACCTCCTCCTCAAACCCCCCATCCTCATCCTCCTTCCTCAACCCCCCTATCCTCAACCCCCTCCTCAACCTCCCTCCTCAACCCCCCATCCTTAAACCCCCTCAACCCTCCCATCCTCATCCTCCTTCCTCAACCCCCCTATCCTCAACCCCCCTCCTTAACCACAACCCCCTATCCTCAACCTCAACCCCCCCACCTCAACCTCCCTCCTCATTCTAAACCCACCCCCGCATCCTAACCCCCCTCCTCATTCTTACCCCCCCTCCTAAACCTAAACCCCCCTCCTCAACCTAAACCCCCCTAAATACCTCCCCCTCACTTACCTGCTTCTGCTCCGGGCTCCGCTCCTTCAACTGGCGCGCAAGTGACGTCACATGCGCGCCACGTCATTAGCATATACCGGGTGCCGGAATATCGGCGTATAACACGCATCTATCATTTGCTCCCTATTTTCAGGGAGAAAAAGTGCGTGTTATACGCCGATAAATACGGTAGTTCTCAGGATATCTCACTGGCCATGACCATTATTAATGATGTGTCATCTCATAATATATGCTTAGCTGTGACCACCGTCAGTGGTAAAGGTGTACTATCACCTTCTCCATCTGATATTGTTAATCAACATTGATATCACATCCATCAGCTATACAGGTGTTAGCACATGTTAAAGAATTCTCGTGATATAGGCAATACAGCAAAATACCCATTAATACGGAGAGGATACAAAGGTCAGCAGCCAGATTCACTGTTACTTACATCAGACACAAGAATTTGTTCTCATACTAATATTGAGGAGAGGATCACATGCTTCCCTAGTGCATGCATTAATACTGGCTTTCATAAATATGCCATTGTGAGACTTTGCAAGTCTACCGCCATCGCCGTATTAGTCTACATTTAAGCTAACAACAATCATGTCTTAGATATCTGGATATATGATAACTGTCATTGAAGGAATGTCTACCTGAAAGGCACTGGGAATATCTTACAATTACTTAATTTCCTTTACAATTCTTGCAGATGCCTTCATGGACCTGAATTGTGCCTAAAACAAAACCAAAGAAAACAATAACCTGCAAAATAAGGCCATAAAAAAAGATAGGGATTGTACCATCTATTCTCAACAGCATTCCTTCGTGACCATGTTAAACAGAACCCAATGTGCCCACAGAGAAGAGGATCATGGCCTGTGTGATGAGAGGTAGCCATCTGCGTACAAAATATCACCATCACGTAGGCCATGATCCTATACTCTGTAGCCAGGCTAGATTACGTCAACATTTTGACCAATAGATTGTCACTAAGGAGTGCTGTTGAGAAGGCACAAAAATATGTGCACCCCCGACATCCTCCTCCTTTCATCAGGGCCCCAATCTCCGCCTAAGTAGCATGTCTTGGTGGTCCAGGGGATGGAGGCCACTGCTGCAGGGCCATTGCTGGGAGAGGAGGTGGCGGTGGTTGCCTAGTGCGGAGGGGCTGTGGCCCAGCTACAGCATGTCTCCATAAGTGGGTGGTGTTCCTGATGGTGGGGGTGGGAGCCAGGCTGATGCACTGCTAGGGGGGAGGAGGTAGTGGCAATCCACTGTTGTGGGTTTTTGGCAATTTATATGGTAATATTATTAATATTAATAACCTTTATTAATATTAATTAAAAAATTACATATTTCACATATTTGCCAATTTTGACTAATTTCCTAATTCTTATTACACAATATATTAAGAGCATTGGCCTCATGAAATAAACAGAACTATGTTATGTGATAATATATTTATTGTAAATGAATAAAAATAATAATGCAATATATTTTAATAACAAGTTGGTATAACAATAGTAACAGATATATGAAGATACATCAATTGTAAATTGTTAGTTATTATTACATTATCCACATAATAATATAATTACATGCACAATATGCTTGCTATAATTAAATATGGGAAATTATGACATCAGAGATGGTTTTGATTATGTTTGTATGTTTACCCATATCTATTTATTAAGCTATATATACTCTTTTAATATCATATGATTTTATAGTTGAATTATAGTATTATCTCTAATTAAGATGTTGTCTCTAATTAAAAAGAGAACATGTTTTTCATTACAATTAATTATCGGATATATAATAAATCACTATATTTGTAGCATTTATAAATTAAACTAGAAAATTATACGTCGACTTATAAAGTTATATGTTATATTTATATATATCAGAGAATATTGATATAGCAATGTATTCTATATTATATTAATAAAATATTTAAATTATTGTAATCAAAAAGAAATAACATATAACGAAATGTTATACTTTAGATCATACCTGGTTCTTTTGTTTGGATCCATCAAATTACTGGAATTCTGGATTTTTTGAGAAGTTCTTGGTATGTGAGTGAGTAAACTATTTTTCTAGTAAGCTGTGTAAGTTTCTTTGTAGATTGCATGTTTAAGATGTATATGTGTGTTGGGATGTCCCAAATAGTAAGTGTATAGTATATTATTTCTAGGAGTTTCAAAGTTCCTGCTTTGGAGTCTCTGTCCAGGAATTTCTCTGTCTATTGAGAGGTGCGTGGATGTACGTATGCTTCTTTTGATCTTCCTCTCAGATTTCTACTTTGCTTTGTTCTCCAGCTTCTCCAACCTTTTTCTCTTTCCCTAGATCCTGTTTCATCCCTCAATTATGCCCACAACTTAATTTGTCTATCACAAATTCCAATTAGGACATGTGTTTTTCAACCAATTAGAAATCCCCATGATGTCACAAAATATTTAAATCTAAATAGTGTATATATTTTTTTTATAGAAACATTTCATTCCTTAGACCACAAGATGGTGCTCTTGGACCTTCAAATGATCACAAAAAAATTCCAAAAAATAACAAATGAACTTTGACATTAACAACTATAAACCTAAGCAATAAACCTGCCATGGTCAGTAAGAAGTGTCATTTTATGTATACACAGGGGAAATTAATAGTCTTGGGAAGAGACATAAAGTCTATACAGGTATGGGAATCTAAAGGAGTATTCTGTTATTTTAAACCTTTGAAGCTAACTTTTATTAATTAGCTCGGGAATTTGCTTAGTCATTTCTGTTACAGGACAAAGAAGCTTTAGAAATTCCCTTCAGTGAGAACCTGTGAAAAATATATCTTTTACATAGATAATTTCAACAAATAAAATTGCATGTATATATATATATATATATAAATGTATAGAGGATTTAACATATTAATGCATTGGATATAAAAAGAAAGGTTAATAATTGGAATATTATATTAGCTTATAATACTCATATAAAATTGGATTTTATTCATCAAAAGTTCTGACACCACGTTCGTCCCTCCAGTAAGAGGGCCCTGGTGAACGCTGTAGTCGTTGGAGAAGGGGGACAGTGATCAAATGGCACCAGTGTGGCGGATGGTCCTGCAGGTGACCCCACTGCCCTCAGCTCCTCTTGCTTCCTCCTCCCCCTGTGCCAATTCCTGTTTGGTTTTGGCTCGGTCCCCTACATCCTGCTCTGATGGAACCGACACCACCACCTCTTGCTCACCAATGGACAAAGACCTCCTGGAAGCTGAAAAGAGACAATATGTGTTAATTATTATTAATAATGCATTGGTTTGTGTTCATTCCTAACTATCTGACATCTAGACTTGAACCTGAATGATTATCTTAATTTCAACTATGAGTAGCTATCATTTGCTAGATGTGATCTATTCTTTGGTTTTTGACCCTGATTTTTTGACTTTTTGGCTCCTTACGCTATCTAGATAGTGACTGCGTCTATAACTGCATACTCTGCAGTGGGCACACCCATGCATGGACTCTCTATTGGTTTATTACTGGTGTTGAACCCACGAATGACAGGGATTTGTCAGCTTCATGGATTTAATGACGCATGACTGATCCATCTATCACTTGTTAATTCCATGGAGCTGACGTGTCCTTGTTGGTCATCATGTACATGTGTAATGTGTGTATGATGTACATGTGGTGACACGTTGGTGCATGTGATATTCAACTGACATGGAGGCTGGATCCTGCTCGTCCACCAGGCCCAAAGCTCTTGTGGCTGGCACCTGGCTCAGTAAGTGCTTGACCTCCCTCTCCCACTCGTATCTCACAGTCACTTGGGGGCCACCACTTGGTGCTGGTGCTTGACTGGCCTCCTTGGCCATCATCCTCCTCACCTTGGCCCTGATGTCATTGAAACAGTGTTTGATGGACCTCACATCCCTTTCCGCTGTGTCCACTGCTGTTACTGCGGCTGCTACCTCTTTCCAGCCCAGGGCGATTTCTCTTCCCCCCCCCCGGCCCCCGCAAGGATAGCAACATGATCACAGATCGCACAGAGGATAACCACATTCTCCCCGTTCATGTAGTTCAGGGTCCTGTGCTGGCCTCTTGTCTTCCCGACTGTGGAGGGGGATCCTGTACTCCCTCATCTGACCCCGAGGCCTATCCCTCCTCCATACTACAATCCCCCTGGGACCAGGCCCCTCCCCCTCTGTCCTTGAACTGGATGTGCCTATCACTATGGGCACCTGGCCACCCCCACCTCCTCTACTACACTTTCCTCTTTCACTCCTCACCTTCTCTCAACGACTCTCCTCCTCCTCTCCTCTACTCCTCATCTCCTCTCCTCCACACTCCTCCTCCTTTCCTCCACTCTCCACCTTTTCTCCTCCCCTCCCCACCTACTCTCCTCTACTCCTCACCTCCTCTCCACCACTCCCCAGGGCCACCTTTCTCTCCGCCTCTCCTTTTCTCCTTCTCCCCACCTCGGCATTCCTCTCCCCTCTGGGGTATAGGGTGTGGGAGCTAGGGTGGGGGTGTTTCTATGCAGTGACCTAGCTATGTGTGTATCTATGTGTTATTTACTTAATATGTATTAGTATTATGTGTAATCAGTAAATATGTGTAATCAAAGTTTAAGAGTAAAATCATAATTTGAATAATATAAATGAACAAAACCGTAAGAACCTGCTTAGAAAATTTGCCTTCTCTCTTTATCAGCTTAAACCACCAACTCTGGGACCTGCTTGCTACTTCATAAAATTCTACAACATAGTCAACGCATGGGCGTGTGGAAAGCAGCTTTATAATCTCTCTCTGTCAATCATTTTCCACTAGCCCACTTTCTATTGGTCCTGAGGCCTGTGTCGCACTCTATAACTTCGGGATTGGATTGTAACAGCAGATGTATTACAGCCCACTAACTGCTTGAGGCCGCATGGAGGGTTTACTCTCTTGAGGCTTCAGCCCTGTGCTTGCGGGCTTGATCAATTGAATCGATCTGTAACTGTTGCAAATTTCAAGCCTGCAGACTTACGGCCAGTATCAAGGCAACTGCAATTGAATGGAAGCCTAAGACTTTTTTTTATCTCAGTTACTATGTAACTATGTAATTACATATATGTTACAAATGGTGGCAAATAATATGAAAATAATATTTAAAAAGAATTATGATAATAATAGCAGTAATAACATTAATATAATAGTAATATAATACATAATTACAAAATAATAATAATAATTTTGTAATAAAGCTCCCTTTTCCCCCAGGAGGAAAAAAAGTTAACCCCTGGAACAGGGTTCACACCAGGAGGAGTTTTATTTTAACCAGCTGTGTACAGACTGTAACTGAGTAAGCAAGATAGATGGGGGTGATTAATAGTTTGCAGTCTGGCTGCAAGCAGTTTACAAAGTTTATGAGAGAGAAAAGTTTGCTGTTACAGACTCACTGGTGTGTAAGCTGTTAATGGAATGCTGCAAGCAATAATCAGGCTGTTTACAGGGCCTGTAGTTTGTGAGAGCCGCTAAAAGAATCAGTCTGGACAAGATAGAAACCCAAATCAGTGGTTACTAAAGTTAGGACAGGGCAAAGACAATACAGATGTGTGTAAGCTTAGGAGTGAGACGCAGACTGGAATCTTGGACCTAAAGGTCAGTAATTTAAAATACACACTTATTAGACTGTTTAGTTTCCCCCCTCCCAGGATTAGCTGGGAGCAGTATTAAACTGTGTAATATATTAATAATTATAATAATAATGTAATAATGCAATCACACTGCCTACAATAAATAATAATACAATAATACAGCTGGGTAATACTATAATATTAATAAAGAAATAATGCAATCACACTGCCCACAATAAATAATAACACAGGTGTGTAATACTATAATAAAAAGAGCGAAGGAAGAGAGAGAGAAGGATGGGAGAGAGAGAAGGGGAAGAAATAGAAGTGGGAGAAGAAGAGAGGAAAGGAGTGAGAGAGAGCGTAGGGGGAGAAGGCAGACAGGAGAGAGAGAAGGTAGAAAGAAAAGAGAGAGAGAAAGAATTGGGAGAGAGAAGGCAGAGGCTGAACATTAGCTCTTGCAGACACAGGCTGCACATTCAGCTCTTCAGGCACAGGCTGCACATTGGGCTCTTACAGGCACAGTCTACACTTTGGTTCTTACAGGCACATGCTACACTTTGGTTCTAACAGGCCCAAGCTGTTCATTGGGCTCTTATAGGCACAGTCTATACTTGCTCTTACAGGAACATGCTGCACGTTGGTCCTTTCATGCACAGACTGCTCTTCACTTCCTGGAGAGAAAGGATGCAGGGTGTCGCAAATGAGTTGAGTTCTGAACAAGCATCAAATTCCAAGCTGATCCTTTCCTGAATGGTGTATATATATATATATATATAACCACAACAGTCACTCTGATAAACCTTCCCTCAATCTTTTCCCTCACTCCTGTATTTATATTACTACATCTATGCTATCTAAGGCTAACAACATTTTTTCCCTCACCTTCATTTCATCTACTTCCTGTACCTGTGTCACAATGCTCGCTCACTATTTTCTCCTCCTCATCTTCTTCTGCCTCTCGCTCAGACTTTCATTTGCAGCTTCTCCATATCATGCCCCCAACACTATAACCATCTGACCTTCCTTGCTCTCCTCTCCTCTTCTCTGCTCCCATAAGCTCCTCTCCCTCCTCCAGTCACAATCTCATCCCTTCCCTAACACTCATAAGCAGAAACACTACTGTAAGTCCCACTCCCACATTCTATCGCTCTCAATACTTCTTCTCCTGGCTGCTGGAGACATATCCCCTAACCCAGGTCCCTCACTCATTTCTACCTGCTATCAACCATGCTCTGCTTCAAGAGCAGCAAACACCTGAAACACCCAGAATTTGATACTCATCACTTGTCACAAACCTTCCACTCTACCTTTTGCCTGTACTCTCTGGAACGCACAATCTATCTGCAATAAACTCACTTTTACTCATGACCTATTCATTACTAACTCCCTCAATCTACTGGCTCTCCTCTTCAGACACTACCTCCCCTGCAGCACTCTCTCATGGTGGTTTACACCTCAGTCACACACCTAGACCTGGGAACAACAAGGTGGAGGTGTGGGTGTATTACTTTCCACTCGCTGTACTTATCACCTCATACCTCCTGTCCCATCCCTCCAATTTTCATCTTTTGAAGTTCATAATATCCGCCTCATCTCCCCTATCTGTCTACGTGCTGCTGTGATCTATGGCCCCCCAGGTACTCCCTCTCAATTTAAACACCTTTCAACACCAGATCTATCCCCCTCTCTTCTATCATATGTCTCCAACCACCTCTCTAGTATATTGTCTTGGATGTCCACCCACCATTTAAAACTCAACATGTCCAAAACAGAACTCTTAATCTTCCCACCCTCTACTACAGCTTCAATTCCTCACATTGATATCACTGTCAACAACGCCATCATCACTCTCACCTCTCAAGCCCATTACCTTGGGGTTCTACTGGACCCTGCTCTCTCTTTCACCCCTCACATACAGTCACTCACAAAATATTACTGTAACTCGCTCCTTATTGGCCTGCCCACCACTTGCCTTTCCCCACTTCAATCCGTAATGAATGCCTCAGACTCATCTTCCATACACAATGTTCAGTGTTGGCAGCTCCTCTTTGCCAATCACTACACTGGCTTCCCTTAGCCTCCAGAATAAAATTTAAAATCATAGCCCTAACTTACAAAGCCCTCAACAACAGCACACCCCTTACATCTCTGCTCTAATCTCTAAATACTCCCCCACATGCCCTCTTCATTCTGTTAACGACCTTCTTTTTTCTACCACTCTTGTCACCTCCTCTCACTCCCACCTCCAGGACTTTTCTTGTGCTGCCCATATTCCCTGGAACTCCTTGCCTCGCTTCACCAGACTATCCTCCTGCCTCAAATCCTTCAAAAACTTCAATAAAAACACATCTCTTTAAAGAAGCCTATAACCTTCCATCCTAACATGCGCAAAACTTCTCTCCCCATACTGTATCACATACAAACATCAACCTTTAGATTGTAAGTCTGTGAATTTCAATCCTGCAAGGTGCTTTGGAGAAAGCTCTATGGACACCAGATTCCAAGCTCGAAGACAGGGCCCTCCATTCTTTGCAATGTGTTAATTTTGAATTTGTCTTTGCCTGGAACTCAACCTATGTATAGTGGTACAGAATATTTTGGCGCATGACAAATAAATGATAATAATAATAATAATAATAATGGTCATGACGGTTCTGAGTATCAACAGAAAAACAATGAACAAGTTGCTACTAAACAAGAAGAACAAGCACAATTCCTCGGCTTTTACTTTAAATATGTTGTTTTGCTCTTCCTGGTTCTGAATAGCAAACAATTACTGGACTGCATTAAAGATGGTGAAAGTAAAATCTGGGTTGTATCCACATTTCCCAGATTGTATACTGTGTGACATCTCCCAAGTAATCATTTGGAGGTCTATTACCATGATCTCCCATAAAGTTGCAGACTTTAAGGGGTGCAAAGAAGAACCTGGCAACCAAATGAGTAGCATGAATATAGGTAACATGCTCCCAAGAGTTCTCAGAAGGGCCGATACCTTTCCACTGGGCTAGATGCTGCAATTCAGTTGGGAAAGAAAATGGCAGCAACCTTGAATTCAACTTCATCACCCACAAACATATGAGGATGTCTTAGGAAAATACTAAACTTCACAGGTTTGAAAAGCAACACACGAAAAACAGGAAGGACATGTAGATTTTGAGGTAGCTAAAGCTTGGAAACAATGGGTAACATGTTGATGGACTTAGTAGCTAGATTCTTAGAAGGACAGAAGATAACCAGATTCTTGGTAGACAACCAGACATTATAACTAATTTTGAGTGATGAAGCAAGATATCTTTTATGATCAGCCAAGCATTTGTATACTGCTTGAGAGGTACAAATATTTGGAGTGGACATTGTTGATGATGGTTAGCAATTCTAGAAGGGAACTCTGGGAAATATACTCTTATACCTTACTAAGTTCTGTAAGTTATTTGCTTTGTCAATACAAAATTGCCAAAATGATTAAAGTATTCAAAGGATTGTCATGAGTTCTATGAGCTACAGATAGTCAGGTTTCCATGGTACCTTTCAGCAGACACCATTCTTCAAGAGCTAGGTTTATGCTTAGCATTTCTCAGTTGTCAACATCATCATTTATGTCTGCTGGATTTAATGTTTTGGAGAAGAAGCATATAGGGTGTAGGAAAATGTTTCAGTCCATGGCAAATAAGTCAGAGCAGCTCCTGTTGCTGATTCGGATACATCTACTTCCACCACAAACTGAGAAGCAAAATTGGGGTTCTAGGGAATAGCTACAATTGACAATCTTAATTTTAATGTCTTCAAAAGCATCTTGTGTCTCTGGAGACCATTTAAATAGTATTGTGCTGTGGGTGGAGTCTGTCCTCAGTATGGATGTGTTTGAGAACTTTCTGTTGCAAATCCCAAACACTCCTGAATCACTTCTTGATAATTTGGGACAAGCTGTTCAGATATTGTTGACACTTTGCTGTGATCCGAAACTAGACATTGAAATGATATAGGAAGCTAGAAGTCAGAATAATCACAACACTCCAGATAATAAACAGAAAAACAACAAAGAGGAGAACCAAATTTGTATTGAACTATAAGTTCTTCTGCTGCTCTTAAGTAAGAATTAAAATACATGTTTGCACTCTTTCCCAAAATTTTACTTACTTTTTTATTTGTATAATATTTAAGGTCCCAGTGTATGAGGGCAATTACAAAATATAAAAATGGGTGAACAAAGACATACACTTCAGACACACCAATGTTTGGGAAAATGATTAGATGGCTCAATAAATCTTAACATTTAATAATTGTTATTCTATAAACTGTAAACTGAAATTACCATTTATCAAAACCAGATGTTATCTGTAATTACCACTAGGTAATCATTCCCAAAGGTAGATCTCATCACTATTTCTCCACCAAGTAGTCCTTATAGCTGGTGCTTATTTTGATATAAAAACAGTTCTTATTTGGTCTAAATTAGACGTTCCCTATACCTTGTGTGATGATGCACAATATCTTCCTGACCAGAAGCTAGAAACATGACTTCAGGTTGTTAGCTTTTCAACAAGTAACTAATGCCAGCCATAACCAGAGATACATAACTCCTTCAGCAGATTGGCTCCATTAGAGGGAAGGTCTATTGTAGGCCCTGTGGATAATTTTTATTTTAAAACAAACAGTGATTATATATTCCTTTCAGAATGATTACCTGAGTATAAATGGAGATGAAATCTGCTTTTTGGAAATAGTAATTTTAGTTTATAGTTTATAAGAGTAAGTATTAAATTAGAGAGTAAGTATTACATTTGAAAAATAGTTATACCCAATTAATGTTATGTGTACAAAGTGTAACTGGCAACATTAAAGTTGAGATAGTTACAAGTTACTTTGCTTTTAGAGTGTTTTTATTATATGAAACAAGTTTAAATTTAAACTTCATAATTGTAATGTTTTTCATTTTTTATACAATTATTAAAAGTTAAGTTTTATTGAGATCTTGTGCTGTTCTTCCAGGTTCCAGTATCAGTGCAACAACTGGAATGGAGTAAAATCAGCCCTTTATGTGTTTCAGAGCTACCAAGAGGCCAAGTGCATACTTTTTCAAAAGAGATTTCACTTTGACATGGACTATTTTGCATAGATCATTGAATAAAGTCCTCTTTAAAGTATTTTTTTTTTCAAGTTTTAACAGTACATAACATGGAAAAGTCCAGGTCTAATTGCTCTATATATTGTAATAATATTATATTTAAATACTTTCTATACTATAGTAATTTCAAAAAGATACTTTTTTCAAAAGTTTTATTGCAGGAAGTAATTTTCCTGTGTTGTGGTAACTTACAGGTGAGAAAATGTAATGGTATATCAATAAGTTGCATTGAATAACATATTTACGATATAACATTTATACTCTTATACCTTACTAAGGGCCTCATTCTATTATCGGCCGCAGCCGCTGCGGGGCCGCAAGGACCGGCCGCAAGCTATTCTGCTATTCTATTCCCTTACGGCCGTAGGCTCCGGCAGGCTTGCGGCCGGTGCCTTGCTATCTCTTGCGGCCGATCGCGCCGGAGGAAAGCCTTTGATCTAAAACGGCCGCAAGAGATTTGCAATTCAATTGCTCCGGGAAACCTCTCTGCAAGGCTAAAAACGAGCCGCAGTTACTTGCAGGAAAAAGGTCTCGCTAGCACCAATTAAGCACATAAAATAGCTCAAATAAAGCCATCCTGCACTTTGAGAATACTATAAAGGGATTGTAGGTGTTAGAAAAAATAGCACATAATTATCCTGTACTCAAATCCGTAAAATATTTAATTTTTAATATCCGTAAAATATACATGTAAAAAGTCCAGAGTGCTTGGAGCACCTCAGACACGCCCACGCCGCAGCCGGAAAATAAACAGTTAATTTGAACTCGGGTTTGGGCAGATGTGCAAGCTTGAGAGTGGGTTCCTTTTATTCCTCATGTCCCCCAATATGATCCCTAGCATTTACAGAGCTGTACAGTGCAGGCTTGAATTTATTTTTCAGTTTTTATATTTCACAGTTTACGGCCGGTTCCAAGATATGCGGCCGGCCGTAAAAGGAGATCCTTGCGGGGCCGTATAATAGAATCGCGAGTTAACTGAACCCTCGCAAGGAATCGCAGCCTTACGGCCGATTTACGGCCGATAATAGAATGAGGCCCTAAGTTCTGTAAGTTATGTGCTTTGCCAACACAAAATTGCCAAAATGATTAAAGTATTCAAAGAACTGAGACTCCCTACTGTCTCATACCACAGGCAGTTATTAGCAACCATTCAAATACTCTGAAGTAAATACAACTTATTCCCAGAGAGCTATTTTTACAATGTATTATTTATTGACAGCTAAAAAAAATTATTGATTTAGCAAGATAATTGAGAGTTAATAGTACTAAATTAGATTAAACATGAAATCTAGTTCAGGAAATAAAGTCAAGCAATACATTCCATATTCTGATGACACATGACATATTCAGGTGTCTGTTTTTCTACAGTGACCTTTTATAGAGAAACACCTAAGGCAATGTCTCAAAAACAAATTAAACTAAAAATGTTGCTGTACAAAATATTTGATGTAGGGCAACAGCTTATTAAACTCAAACTGACATATAAAAATAGGAAAAAGGAACATTTCCAACTATTGTGTGACATAGCTTAAAGAGTTTATAAAATTACAAATTCTATAGATGTTTAGAAGCCCTTTAATAAATGTAATGTCATAGTTTACTCACATTTCTAAAGAAAACTTCAATGTGTTTTAATCATAGACATTTCTGAAGACTTAAATGTTACAATGTGCATTGCACATTTACTTAACACTTACCATTATAAGAATCTCAAGTGAAACAGTTATTTTCATGCACTCAAAAATTACATATGCAAAATGTAACAGATTAAATGAAATATATAACAAACAATAAAAAAATAAAATGTTGAATAGAATGTATTAAAACAATATAAATGATATTAAGTAATGTATAAATATATTATACTCAACTCAAATTCTATAAAATGTCTTCAATATTTTCCAGTCATTTACTGTCTTTCAATTGATATTAATAAATATTACAGTGAAAGAATTAATAGAGTTTCTTAAAATATTACATTGTATAGATTAATTATAACAATTATAAGTGTTTTCAAGTTATTACTCTATGACAGCTGTAAAATATGGTATATATGGCAGTTAGAGTATAAAAATATATATTGCAGCAATTAGTATCAAAAATGGTTATATTGTATGTGAGGTTGCAAGCTAAATAACCTTTGTATTTAGGTATTGGTAAGCTGTTATTTGGTTATTGGTCCTATAGCAGAATTGATTACATTTAATTTAATGCATCATATCGGTCAATTCAATCAATAATGATGTCACACAGTTTTGTTGAATGTGTGATACAAGATTATATATGTTTAGTATTGCTAAGCATGATTTGCTGTATAGGTGTTTTTCAATAATTGGTTTTGTAACAGAGTTACATGGTAACATCATTGAATAAAGTCAATCAGTCTGTTTAGGGAATATGGGCACAGATTGAAATATATTTAATAAAACCTACAGTCCGGAATGAAGGTGATAATTAGTCTGGGTCTGTGACCACTCCCAAAAGGGTAACAGAAGGATTGTGATATATTGGGCTAATTTTAACTCTACTACAAATTAGTTAAAACCATTTTATACATACCATGGGCCTCATTCTATTAGCGGCCGCAGCCGTTGCGGGGCCGCAAGGACCGGCCGCAAGCTATTCTGCTATTCTATTCCCTTACGGCCGGAGGCTCCGGCAGGCTTGCGGCCGGTGCCTTGCTATCTCTTGCGGCCGCTCGCGCCAGAGGAAAGCCTTTGATCTAAAACGGCCGCAAGAGTTTTGCAATTCAATTCCTCCGGGAAACCTCTCTGCAAGGCTAAAAACGAGCCGCAGCTTACTTGCAGGAAAGAGGTCTCGCTAGCACCAATTAAGCACATAAAATAGCTTAAATAAAGCCATCCTGCACTTTGCGCAGACTATAAAGGGATTTTAGGTGTTAGAAAAAATAGCACATAATTACCCTATACTCAAATCCGTAAAATATTTTATTTTTAATATCCGTAAAATATCTATGTAAAAAGTCCAGAGTGCTTGGAGCACCTCAGACACACCCACGCCGCAGCCGGAAAATAAACAGTTAATTTGAACTCGGGTTTGGGCAGATGTGCAAGCTTGAGAGTGGGTTTCTTTTAATCCTCATGTCCTCCAATATGATCCCTAGCATTTACAGAGCTGTACAGTGCAGGCTTGAATTTATTTTTGCGTTTTTATATTTCACAGCTTACGGCCGGTTCCAAGATATGCGGCCGGCCGTAAGATGAGATCCTTGCGGGGCCGTATAATAGAATCGCGAGTTAACTGAACCCCCGCAAGGAATCGCAGCCTTACGGCCGATTTACATCCGCTAATAGAATGAGGCCCCATGTATGGAATTTCAGGATAACACCTGTCTCATCTGAAGTAATCCCCCTTTGTGTGATTGGATTGTTAGAAAGAGTTGTAGAGATAGCAAAGCATTTGATATAGACAGTTATAGTAATATTTTTTAGGGAACCAGCAAGAGACGAAAGACTCAGAAAAACAGCAAACACCCAGAATATTCTCTCTCTCATTAGATAACCCTTTCTTCCTCATAGTCACATGGTTGGTTTCCACCAATCACAAATAGTTACTCCCCGTTTTCATGTATATGTTTAAATGATAATATATTGATAAATATCTTATGTAGATCTGTTTCTAGTCACTTGAGAGCACTCTGGTCAAATTAATATGTTTGACCTTGGTTCTATATTGTTTGCCAAGTTATTTTGAAAATAAACTAGGCCATTGTGCCTTTATCTTAACACCTGCTTTGATAATTCTTAACCATGTGAAAATATTTGCTACTTGATCTAGGCCATATTTGGTTTGAATTGTGTAATAGACTCATACATTTAATTTGTACAAAGGAAAATGATTTAACCCTTTCATATGTTAAAGATGCATACTGTAAGTGTTGTAAGTGTTTGTGTATAATGGTATACAAGAGCACTGGACAACCATATAATGTAAATAATAGATGGGTGTGGCATTCTTTTTACCCTCAAAATGCACGACACTAGGAAAAGGAGTTTTGACTTTACACTCACTCATATTTCTAAAATTATAGGTGATAGAGTTCTGATAACCTAATTTTTAAGATGTAAGGGAGGGAGACATATTTTTCTTTGAAAGAGTATTGTTTTAATGTGACTGAAGGACCAACTGTAATTTGCGTTTTTGCACAGTTTCCAACTGAACCAGCATAATATAGTAAGTACTTGTGTTCCAAGATGTATAATAAAGGCAAACTCTCTCTTTATTTCCTATATTCCACTAGTAACTTGCCTGTCATAAATGACAGTACCATATGTTATCTTCAATTGTTCTGTATCTCTCTGTGCTCTCTCTCCCTCTGTGCACCCTCTTTTTCTATTTATGTGCCCCCTGGCTCTTTGTGCGCCCTCTCTCTCTGTACCCTCTGTCTCTCTCTCTCTTTCTCTGTGCCCTCTGTCTCTCTCTCTCTGTGTCCACTCTATCTGTGTGCCCTCTATGTGTCTGTGCATCCTCTCTCTCTGTCTGTGTGCCCTCTCTCTCTGGGACAACTGTCTCGGTCTGTGCCTATCTGTGTGCCCTCTCTCTCTATGTGCTTTCTCTCTCTGTGTGTCCTCTCTCTCTTTCTGATGAAACGCTCAGTGTGAACGTAAACAGCGATGCAGAGAGAGTGGAGGCAGCATCTGACATCATCAGGTAAATGCATATAGGGGGAATCAAGACAACATATTAAAGAAAACATATATACACATATAGACATCTATGTATATATGTTTGGTCTGGGCATGCATGAGTGCTGCTGGCACTGGGGAGCTACAGTTCATTGAGGGAACCATGAGTGCCAACATGTACTTTGACATACTGAAGCAGACCATGATCCCCTCCCTTCGGAGACAAGGGCGCAGGGCAGTATTCCAACATGATAACGACCCCAAACACACCTCCAAGATGACCACTGCCTTGCTAAAGAAGCTCAAGGTAAAGGTGATGGACTGGCCAAGCATGTCTCCAGACCTAAACACTATTGAGCATCTGTGGGGAAACCTCAAACGGAAAGTGGGGGAGTTCAAGGTCTCTAACATCCACCAGCTCTGTGATGTCATCATAGAGGAGTGGAAGAGGACTCCAGGGGCAACCTGTAAAGCTCTGGTGAACTTCATGCCCATGAGGGTTAAGGTAGTGCTGAAAAGTAATGGTGGCCACACAAAATATTGACAATTTGATCCCAATTTGGACATTTCCATTTAGGGGTGTGCTCACTTTTTTTGCCAACTGTTTAGACATTAATGGCTGTGTGTTTAGTTGTTTTTGAGAGGACAGCACATTTACACTTACATGCAGTACATTGTAGCAGAGAGTAATTTCTTCAATGTTGTCACATGAAAATATATAATAAAATATGTACAAAACTGTGAGGGGTGTACTCACTTTTGTGAGATACTGTATATATGATTTGTAATTATATTGGGGGGTCAGGAGCATGGAGAATTTAAACAAAGACATTTTAAAAATTGAGGGGCATTGAAGCAATGGGGCAAGGCCCTGGTCTATTGTACCAGGTGCATCGGCAGTAGAACTGCCCCTTCTTCCTGTCCTGGGAGTAGATTTGAATTATCCTTCCCCAGATTTTTTGGGGCACCTACGCCCATGGTTGTTTCTTTCAGCAAATCAGTCAAGTCAAACCTCTACAATTACAAGTCTCCAACTTGTCTTCTACAGATGAACCAAACAATGGTATTTATTCATCAAGATAACAGGTGATATTACTAAATATTAGATTACTATTTTCTTGTAAAACACATTGAGCATAGTTTAAAGCACTCACTTTTAAATGCCTAATATATTTGGAAATTGTTTGTCCATTTAAGCTTATCATTGCAATAATTTTCATATATATGTATATACTATCAGCCTTATTAATTGTGATTCGACCAATTGAATAGGACTCTATTTAAGCACAGAGCATATTTTTTTACAGAAGTTTTTAGTTAGTGAAGACCTTGCTTTCGTAAAGAAGTGCACTAACTAAAACTTCTGTAAAAAAATATCCTATGTGCTTAAATAGAGCCCTATTCAATTTGCCGAATCACAATTTAATAAGGCTGTATATTTCTGTTCGGTAAACAGATAAGTAAATATTTAATATATTTATTTATTGTTTTTTAAAACAATATTATAAATTCTAAAAATCATTTATATGCATTTACAAGCATAATATATACACTGTTTCTATAATATTTATCATAAATAAGGATACTTATTTTCAGTGCTTAAGTGCCCATACTTTTAATCAGACTACTTTCCCAAATATACTATCAATTCTTAGAAAAAACAGTGTGTCCTTAATTTATGCATCACTGATTAAATTAAATCAAAGATTCTGCTTCCTTGAAAATTAAACAGAGTGAATAAAATGGGCTTCAGCAAGGCACCTAGCTTAAGCTATTATTTTCTTTTCTGCCCTCTCTGTGGAAAAACAATATGATAACCTCCTAGGGGAATGTACTCCGTTATTATACTCTTTTAATCTTTGTAGTGTGATTTTGATAGTGATATTAATCTGGCGTGCTGCAGAGTGTAAACTGTGCAGGTTCTATGTACTTTGAGCAATAGGTGATGCTAACACTATTAAAAGAAGGATTCCAGTTGCTGTGAGTCAAGGACAGTGACAATTGTATAGAACTTTCAATAATACTTTAGTTTTGAAACAAAATAATTTCATTTTTTCAATATGATGGAAATAATTATTAATAAGCAAGCTGTGTAGCTGATGAGATATATTTCTTTGTTATTTACACATCTGACTGGTACTAAAGAAAATGTGCATTACTCTTGTTTAGCTTAGATGTATCTATTGTTTGACAGTTGATAATTATATCTTTCAAAATTATATTTATTATAATATATATATATATATATATATATATATATATATATATATATATATATATATATATGTATTATTATAATATTATGACAATGCTTAAAGTATTAATTTTAAATTTCCACAGATAAAGTACATATGCAATCTATAAGGATACATTGCACCTGTTATTTCCATATGATAAAGTAAAATTTAGTTTTTTTTTAAATACTTATACTGTGAGGGAGAATGAAATTAAAGGAATATTGTAGTTTGTGGAAAATGTAACCTATTTCTGAATTAAGCAACATTTAAAAAAAAAAAATCGCATTTATATAAGCAATTACTATAAAAGCATTTCTCAAGTAAATTTTTATTTTGGGATGCTTTGTTTGTATCTACAGTATAGATTCAATACTTTCAGCCAAACATAGGATGTGTGCTTGAATTATTTAAAAGGAATAGCGATTGGGGAGGAGGTAAAAGGTAGGATTTGTTATATCATTGGATCTTAAGAATAGCTACTGGTATTTGACACCTCCCTCCTTGCCCCACACATGGCTAGAATCAGGCAGGGTAAGGCTAACTACAAGCCCTATTCCGGTATATAAACAACCCATCACATATAATAGTTGTCAATCTGCGAGTTGTCGTCACGCTTGCAAAGTGAGGTCGAGCCACTGAGGCAGGCAGGGCTTTGGCTGCAATGAGGGCCAAAGGCGCTCAGTGCACTGCGAGCCTTGCAAAGCGAGATGAGAAGTTGAGGCACGATCGACTTAGCTTGCAGTGAGCCGGCGTTCATCCTGAAACACGCAGGTCTTGGCAAAAATGATGGGCTGTATTACTTAGGACCCGAAGCACGTAGATGGATTGCGGGGCTCGCAAAAATACGACTTTAACAGACGAACCACCGAAGGGCAATGACATGCAAAAAGACACAAATATGCCTCAAATTTACTTACCCACTCACACACAGCACAGGGGGAGAACCAGGGAGCCTGTGAGTGAGGTTGCAAGTTAATTTGAGACATATTTTGCCTTTTTTCATGATTGAATATCGCTGAAGCAAGTAATAGAATCGTTGGCGAAAAAAATTAAACAGAACAAAAATGGGGCCAAAGGACGTAATACGAGGCCGAAGGATGTAAATATGAGCCCTAAGCACTAAGACTTAACGCAAACCAGTAGTACTTAATACAAGGTAGTAACATTCAACTCAAGCCACAAACACTGAACCCAAGGCAGTAGGCCCCTAAACTACACAGGCATATAAAGTACACAGGGGTAGAAGCTCACAATGAAAAAACTTAACAGATCGAAAAAAACTATCAAGACGAGGCTGAAACACGTAAAATTTACACTAAGAACACGTAAAACGTAGGACTTACTAAATAGACTATGATGAATCCGGTAACTTACCAGCGAAGCGCGTAGAACTTAGACAATCTTACACTCCACAACACAATAAATTGCAAATAACAACATTACGACTCTAAATTGGCAGATTTTACTGCCGAAAATAATGTCTCTGCCTCGCGACTGCAGCCTATATATACTGCACACTTTCCACATTGCTGACACATTTTCCTCAGGTGATGAACAGTCTCCCTGCACATTTTCTGCTCCCGGAAAATCCAATGAGATTGATAGCTCTTTAGGATATTGATTGCTGGATATTACTGAAAAATAGGTAAAGTATAATAATTGACTAATTGATTAATTCATAATATAAAAAATAAATAAAAAAATGCAATTATTTAGATTTAACAATGCCATCATTGATGAATACATAATTGTTAGCTCTTTAGCTTTCGCATGAATGACAAATAAAGATAATATAATTATACATTAATGAATTAATTTAATCAATTAAATAAAAAAACATCAATTTTACAAGGACGCCATTTAAAGACACACAATACTTAAATATAATTTGCTTTATAGATAAACAGCCTTATTAAATTGTGATTCAGTAAATTTAAAAGGGCTCTATTTAAGCACACATCATATTTTTTTTACAGAAATTTTTAATCAGTGAACTTCTATCCAGAAGCAAGGTCTTCACTAACTAAAAACTTCTGTAAACAAAATATGCTGGGTGCTTAAATAGAGCCCTTTTAAATCACAATTTAATAAGGCTGAAAGTATATTAATTGATTAATTAATTAATAGTGAAAAGAAAGGAAAAATGCAATTGTGCTTAGTTAACACTGCCCTGATTGATGAATACATAGATTATTAGATCTTTGCTGAATCTATTAATTAATTCATTATGATAAATAATATACATTCATGTATAGTTGCGTAAAAAATGTTGCAAGAAAATAAATAGCACAGCCGATTCATGAAGAAATAATTGAAAATTATTTTCATGTCATTTTACATTTTGCTGATCTGTGTGAACACTGGACCTGCATGAACACAGACTGAGAGCTCTGCAGCATTTCATCTGCAATTAATTCTTCATTACAGGTAAATCAAACTTAATTTTTAAAGCTGCCCTTATTTATGAAAACAAGATTTGCGCTTTATGTTTTACTTGGAGGACAGTTTAAAAAAATATGTACAATAAAAATTCATAATATGACTTACAGATTTAAAGAAATAAAAGCAAAAAGGACCAGACCATCACAAAGTGGAAAAGAACTTCATCCATTACCACTTCAGGTAAGTAAAAAAAAACAGTAATTTCATGATTGCCATTATTTCCTATATAAGAAAAGATTCAAACATAAACTAAAGCATCTCTATTTATAATTACAAATAACAATGGCAGCCAACGCAGAAAAAATAAAACAAAAGCAAAGAAAAATGGCAAGAGAGCGGAAGCAAAGATGGAGTCGCACAAGACGTCACAAAGATTAAGAGAAGAGGACTGTCAGAGATTTGCCAATAAAAGAAAAATACCTACAAAAGGACAAACTGAGCTTAAAAGAGCTACAAAAAAAAGAAAAAGTAAAAAACATAAGGTCTGTGAAACATTGCCTAATGACACTAATATTGATATACAAAGTTGTAATGATATATGTGTTCAAGAAGCTCAGGATTGTTATTTACAGCACTACAAGTAGAGAGTAATTATTGTGGGTTACTAAATGTGGTTTGTCATTTCTGTGGGGTTTATAATTTTCGAAAGGTAAGACCAAAACATGGTGAGTTTATTAGTTGCTTTCGGTAAGGAAAGGTAAGACTTCCAGAAAGACACACATTTCGACAATATTTAAAAAGTATTATGAGTTACTACATTTCCCAATTATAGGAATTTTAAACTAAATATCAGGTACTTTAAAGTACAAGGACAAATGTATCACTGCACTTACCATTCACACCCACAAGCAGGAGAGCAAAGGAAATTTGCAGAGTTATATGTCCTAGATACAATGGGAGCTGTTGAACAACAGATGACGCTTCCTTAAAATAAAAATAGCTTAGCTACATTTTTTCAAGAGCTGGATAACATTATGGCCACCAACCCATATACTCAAGCTTACAAAAAAATAGCCAAGCTTGAATAAGAACAGACACATGCTCAAATAAATCACTTGCCAATGCCTAGAGTAAATATGGTTCTGAAAAGAGATCGGCATTCTGATCAAAGACATTATAATTTACCAACAGCAAATGAGGTTGCCATGGTCTTTCAAAATAATGATGGTGAAACACCATTTCAACAGGATATTAGAATATATCCCCAAAATGAAGAGCAACCTTTTATAAATATAAATATTTTAAGTAGTAATTTGGGTCCAATGACATATCGCATTTTCTTCCAAAATGGTGAGCCAGGATGGCAATCAAAATTACACTTGCAAAGTTATTCCAATAGTAAAGTGTGTGTCAGAAACAATATTTCTATGCTATTTTATGTGGGGAGAAACTCACACAACAATGGATCATTGATTCATATCTGCAAGTCGAAGCTGATAATCTAAATTTGATCAAATTTCAACAGCAGAAGCTTTGGGTAGAACAATATTGTGGATTGATGGATTATGTTGCTGAATTGGCTTCAAACATAGATATTCCAGCTGGAAGAGCAACCATTTTGCCATCCTCTTTCCAAGGATCTCCTCGCAAAATGCGAGAAAGGTACAATAATGCAATGGCTACTGTGACTAAATTTGTAAAACCAGATTTATTCATTACAATCACAATGGCCAGAGATACAGTAAAATTTGAAAGAGAGTCAAAATACTACTGACAGACCAGATTTAGTGGCAAAGTGGCTTTAAGGAGCGTGATGCATGCGCTCCAACGCTTGGTCGCTGACGCATGCACGCACACATCAAACTCTCTCTCCTTCACACATACACTCTCACTCTCTCTTTCACACACACTCTCTCTCCTTCACACACACATACACTTTCTCTCCTTCACACACTTTCTCTCTCTCCTTCACACACGCATTCTCTCTCTCTCCTTCACACACACTCTCTCTCTCTCCACACAAACTCTCTCTCTCTCTCCACACACACACGCACACACTCCATCTCTCCTTCACATGAACTCTCCCTACTTCACACACACACTCTCTCTCATTTACACACTCTCTCTCTCTTCTTCACTTACACACTGTCTCGCTCTCCTTCACACACACTTTCTTATCTCACTTATCTCTCCCCCCCCCTCTCTGCCCTACCACTTACCTCCATGCTGCTGCTCCTCACATCCCCAGTGTGTTGGCTCCTCCTCTTCCCTGCAGGCAGAGGCGAAAGTTGGGATCCATGCACGCTGAGCAGAAAGCAGGGGAGTGGAGAGGCAAAGGGTAGAGCAGGGACCGGCGAGGTGGCATGGGGAAAGGGGCAGAAGGGCCATCGCAACTTCCTGTGTAATCTTCGATTGATGTGTTGGACATGCCTGTCCAACAGAATTATTTAATCTTCTCCTCATCAAACCACATTGCAATGAACCCAATAGCTCAATAACACACTGTAGTATGCGTGTATGTGTAGTTTATAAAGCTGCCTATGCAATTATCCTCCTTAAAGATGGCCACCCGGGCCGGCTACCGGCTCCTCCTATTCCTACAGTAAGCAGCAGCCCAGAGCAGCCTAGCCAGTGCAGCCCTGACTAAACACATTAAACATGCTGTGTTTGCGCCCCTAGCAACCAGAAGCCCAGGTTTGTTTTTATCTGCCTTTAAAATCTCTTATGTTTTTACATTTCAGTCATATGTGCATTTGAATATATCATGCCCAGTAAATGAATGGCAATTAGCCTTTGATTATTAAATATACAAAAATGCTCTAAAATGAAAAATTTAAAGACTTACCATAAAGTTTCCCTTAGGTATGAGGCCAATTGTTACTGCTGTCCTATATCTGTTAGGGTAAAGCTTATTCCAAATTCACAAAATATTGAAATGGATCCAACTGGTTTATAATCAAAGTAGTTTTGCTAGTAGATTACCAGATCTTGTGATGTCTATCAATGTGTTCCTATAATATTTTACAGTGGTATTCATTTTTCTCTTTGACAGCACTCTTTGTAAAAAACCCCGACCTCAACCCCCCCATCCTCAACCTCCCTCCTCAAACTCAACCCCCCATCCTCAACCTCCCTCCTCAACCTCAACCCCCCCCATCCTCAACCCCCTCCTCAACCTCAACCCCCCCATCCTCAACCCCCCCAACCTCAAACTCCCCATCCTCAACCTCACCCCCCCATCCTCAACCTCCCTCCTCAACCCCCCTCCAAATCCTCAATCTCCCTCCTCAATCTCCCTCCTCACCCTCAGCCCCCCTCCTCATCCTCAGGCCTCCTCCTCATCCTCAGGTCTCCTCCTCATCCTCAACCCCCTCCTCATCCTCAACCCCCTCCTCAACTTCCCTCCTCATCCTCAACCCCCCTCCTCATCCTCAACCCCTTCCTCATACTCAACCCCCTCCTCAACCTCCCTCCTCATCCGCAACCTCCCTCCTCATCCGCAACCTCACTCCTCAACCCCCCCATCCTCAACCACTCTCCTGAACCTCAACCCAACATCCTCAACCTCCCTCCTCAACCTCAACCACCCATCCTCAACCCCCTCCTCAACCTCAACCCCCCATCCTCAACCCCCCCATCCTCAACCTCCCCATCCTCAACCTCAACCCCCCATCATCAACCTCAACTCCCCTATCCTCAACCTCAACCCCCCTATCCTCATCCTCCCTCCTCAACCTCCCTCCTTAACCTTCCTCCTCAACCACCCTCCTCAACCTCTCTCCTCAACCCCCCTGCTCAACCCCCCTCCTCATCCTCAATCTCCCTCTTCATCCTCAGCCCGCCCTTAACATCCTAATGCCCCCTCCTCATCCTCAATCTCCCTCCTCATCCTCATGCCCCCTCCTCATCCTCAACCCCCTCCTCAACTTCCCTCCTCATCCTCAACCCCCCTCCTCATCCTCAACCCCCTCTTCATACTCAACCCCCTCCTCAACCTCCCTCCTCATCCGCAACCTCCCTCATCATCCGCAACCTCCCTCCTCATCCTCAACCTCCCTCCTCATCCTCAACCTCCTTCCTCATCCTCAACCCCCCATCCTCAACGTCCCTCCTGAACCTCAACCCCCCATCCTCAACCTCCCTCCACAACCTCAACCCCGCATCCTCAACCTCCCTCCTCAACCTAAACCCCCATCCTCAACCCCCTATACTCAACCCCCCATCCTCAACGCCCCTATCCTCAAGGCCCCCATCCTCAACCCCCCATACTCATCCTCCCTCCTCAACCTCCCTCCTCAACCCCCCTCCTCATCTTCAACCCCCCTCCTCATCCTCAACCCCCCTCCTCATCCTCAACCTCCCTCCTCATCCTCAGCCCCCCTCCTCATTCTCAGGCCCTCTCCTCATCCTCAACCCCCTCCTCAACCTCCCCCCCTCATTCTAAACCCCCCCTCCTCATTCTAAACTCCCCCCCCTCATTCTAAACTCCCCCTCCTCACTTACCTGCTCTGGCCTCCGCTCCTTCCTGGTCTTGATGTGGCGCGCATGTGACGGCACATGCGCGCCACTTCATTAGCATATACCGGGTGCCGGCACCCTGTATATGCTAATGATGTGGCGCGTGTGTGACGTCACGGCATTAGCATATACCGAGTACTGGCACCAGATATATGCTAATGACGTGGCGTGCTTGTGACAACATGGCATTAGCATATACTGGGTGCCGGCACCTGGTATATGCTAATGACGTGGCGCGCATGTGACGTCACATGCGCGCCACATCAAGACCCAGAAGGAGCGGAGGCCGGAGCAGTTAAGTGAGGGGAGGGGGGGCGGTAGTATGAGGGGGGGTTAGAATGAAGGGGGAGGTGAGGATGAGGAGGGGGGAGGGAAAGAAACACGGGGGGGTAAGAGAGACACAGGGGCGGTTAGAGACACACAAGGGGGGGTTAGCGAGACACAAGGGGGGTTAGAGAGACACAAGGGGGGGTTAGAGAGACACAAGAGGGGGTTAGAGAGACACAAGAGGGGGTTTGAGAGACACGAGGGGGTAGAGGGACATGGGGGGGTAGAGAGACACAAGGGGGGTTAGAGAGACACGGGGGGAGAGTGACTCGAGTATAAGGTGGCGGGGGCCCTTTTTAGCCTTAAAAAGGGGCTGAAAAACTTGGCTTATACTCGAGTATATACAGTATGCAAGACAGTAGGAGATTATAGATTTGTACCACTGTGGCCCTATTTAATTAGGTATAGTGGATTTAGGCAAATAAGGGCCCACTATTTACCCATTAATCTACCTATAAAAGACATATACTACACTCCCTATCTGGGACTAGTCACACTACTGGCCCACTTACCTACTCTCCAACAAATACATATACTGTACACACAGGACACCATCTAAGGAGGTACAGATACTCGTGTGCAGGCTAGTCACTCATAAGGAAGTGACGTCATCAATGGGAGACACAGGAAACAGATCCAATGCTCTCGTTTCGCCTCCAGCTTCTACAGGAATCATAAAACTGAAGAGGGTACACTGGTTTATATCACATAAGTCATTTAGTTCAATTGATTCCCACATCTGCTGAATGATTGTAATCAATCGACTGAAGTACCCATTGGCTGGCATGAAAACGTTATTGTTTTAACTATGGTTCCTGGTAACCGGGCCAATCAAATACACTTGTAACCTCAGGAATTCTAAATCAAGCAATTAAGAGCTTGATTCTATTTGAGCAATGTGAATTGCGTTGATCCGTAAAATCGGCCGCTGGGGCTTTTTTCCCCTAACGTTACACACGTATTCAATGAATTTCACTCGCAATATTATGGCTCTCAGCTGACATCTGTAAATCCTTGGCTCGTCATTAAAATGTTACTGTTGATTTATGGGAAGCTCTCATTATTACTCCAGGAAACTCGATTACATACAAGTACCAATTGGGAATCAGTCATAGGAACCAATAGGAAATTGTAAATGGTTAATTAACTGTCAGTAGCAGGCCTTAAACAGTGAT
Source organism: Discoglossus pictus (assembly GCA_027410445.1). Lineage (NCBI taxonomy): Eukaryota > Metazoa > Chordata > Amphibia > Anura > Alytidae > Discoglossus > Discoglossus pictus. The sequence goes on along the minus strand of CM050164.1, from coordinate 116,580,954 downwards.
TGTGTTGTATCTGTGCAAGTGAACACACAGGTCTTAGGTAGAGATGTCGCGAATAGTTTGCCGGCGGACGGTTCCCGGAGAACATAGCCTGTTCGCGTTCACGGCAAACTGCGAACATATGCAATATTCGACCCACCCCCTATACTTTATCATTGAGCAAACTTTGACCCTGCAACTCACAGTCAGCAGACACATTCCAGCCAATCAGCATCATACCCTGCCTTCCACGTCCTTCTACCTCATGGACAGCAGCCATTTTGGAATCATAACTAACTTGCAGTCTTACTGAGAGGAGGCTGAGTGTAGGTGATACTGCATCAATAGGGAAAACCATAGCTAGGCTACTGTACACAGTGTGCAATACAGTCCTAAAGGACTCTTTTGATCTCTGCTGCAAGGACACCCCTGTGTCTTTTCCCCCCCTTATCAACATCACCCTTCACCTTAGCACCCAACCCTAACACCCCTCACACTTATCCCTAACATCTAACCCTAACATCCCTCACCCTAACACCTAACCCTAACACCCCTTACACTTATCCCTAACACCCTCACCCTAACACCTAACCCTAACACCCCTCACCCTAACCCTAACACCCCTCACACTTATCCCTAACACCCCTTACCCTAACCCTAACACCCCTCAAACTTATCCCTAACACCTTACCCTAACATCCCTCACCCTAACACCTAACACTAACACCCCTTACACTTATCCCTAACACCCCTCACCCTAACACCTAACCCTAACACCCCTCAAACTTATCCCTAACACCCCTCACCCTAACACCTAACCCTAATACCCCCTTACACTTATCCCTAACAGCCCTTACCCTAACACCTAACCCTAACATCCCTTACCCTAACACCCATCACAATTATCCCTAACACCCCTTACCCTAACCCTAACACCCCTCACACTTATCCATAACACCCATCAACCTAACACCTAACCCTAACATTCTCACACTTATCCCTAAGACCTAACACCCCTCACACTTATTCCTAACATGCCTCACCCTAATACCCCCTTACACTTATCCCTAACAGCCCTTACCCTAACACCTAACCCTAACATCCCTTACCCTAACACCCATCACACTTATCCCTAACACCCCTTACCTTAACCCTAACACCCCTCACACTAATCCATAACACCCATCAACCTAACACCTAACCCTAACATTCTCACACTTATCCCTAAGACCTAACACCCCCCACACTTATCCCTAACACCCCTCACCCTAACACCTAACCCTAATACCCCCTTACACTTATCCCTAACAGCCCTTACCCTAACACCTAACATCCCTAACCCTAACACCCCTCACACTTATCCATAACACCCATCAACCTAACACCTAACCCTAACATTCTTACAATTTTCCCTAAGACCTAACACGCCTTACACACTTATTCCTAACATGCCTCACCCTAATACCCACTTACACTTATCCCTAACAGCCCTTACCCTAACACCTAACCCTAACATCCCTTACCCTAACACCCATCACACTTATCCCTAACACCCCTTACCCTAACACCCCTCACACTTATCCATAACACCCATCAACCTAACACCTAACCCTAACATTCTCACACTTATCCCTAAGACCTAACACCCCCCACACTTATCCCTAACACCCCTCACCCTAACACCTAACCCTAATACCCTCTTACACTTGTCCCTAACAGCCCTTACCCTAACACCCCTTACCCTAACACCCCTCACAATTATCCCACAGGGGAGGATGATGAGGGAGGGGGGAAACAGACACAGGGGAGGATGATGAGGGAGGGGGTAAAGAGATACAAGGGAGGGTGATGAGGAAGGGGGGAAATAGACACAGGGGAGGATGATGAGGGAGGGGGGAAGAGACACATGGGAAGATGATGAGGGAGGGGGAAAAGAGACACAGGGGAGGATGATGAGGGAGGGGGGAAAGAGACACAGGGGTGGATGATGATGAAGGGGGGAAGAGACACAGGGGAGGATGATGAGGGAGGGGGTAAAGAGATACAGGGGAGGATGATGAGGGAGGTGGGAGAATGATGAGGGAGGGGGGATGAGACACAGGGGAGCGTGATTAGGAAGGGGGAAAGAGACACAGGAGAGGATGATGAGGGAGGGGGTAAAGAGATAGAGGGGAGGATGATGATGGAGGGGGATGTTAGGATATTTATGCCCTTTATGTATTAAAACCAGACTCTGCATCAACTATGTAATTTTCCGTGGGAGATTTGACATGGATCCGCCTCCGGCATGCCACAGTCCAGGTGTTAGTCCCCATAAAACAACTTTTCCATCACTATTGTGGCCACAAAGAGTCCCTGTGGGTTTTAAAATCCGCCTGCCAATTGAAGTCTATGGCGGTTCGCCGGGTTCGCGAACATTTGCGGCAGTTTGCGTTCGCGGTTCGCGAACCGAAAATTTTATGTTCGCGACATCACTAGTCTTAGGAGTTGGAGGGATTTTGAGTGAGAGACAGAGAAGGAGCTTTGTTGTTGGTTTATATTTTCTCTCTCACATCTAGCTAATAATTCTGACACACTTAAACTACTGAACACAAGCTTTACACACACATAGATTAATAGTATATATATAATAAACACATTTGTATTTTACCATATATATATATATATATATATATATATATTCATACATATCCACGGAGGAGAGTAGAAACCGAGTAGGAGAGTAGTGCAGACTAGGAGAGTAGTGGAGAGTAGGAGAGTAGGACAGAAGAAATGTGTAGTTGTCTTAGGAGGAGAAGAGGAAATGAGGAGGGGAGGAGTGTGACAGTGTCACTGGAGGAGGAGAAATGGAGAGAGAGGGTAGTGAAAAGAGAGAGTGGGTTAAACCCAGGGGTGGTGCTCCTGGGAGCTACAGCAGAGAGAGAATCAGAGGTGAGGTTTTCAGGAGGGAGGGATGTAGCCTAAGAACTAGGCAATCACAGTACAGGGGGGAGATGGACAGGCCTCAGGGAGAGATGAGGGAGGACAGGATTCCCAGGCACAGTTAGGAAGGCAATGGGCTGTGGCACGGGGACCCTAACTACACTTCAGTGGAGATGATGGTCCTCTTCACTAAGAACCATGCCAACTACGATATCATCTGTGGTGGGAGGGAAGTAAGGCCTGGTGACAGGGCACAGGCTTGGAGAGGTGGCAACAAGGAGGTCTGCTTTAGGTTTTCCCAAAAGGATGTCAAGTCCGTGAGGCATAGGTATGATGTCAACCAGTCAAAGGTGAAGAAGAAAATGGTAGAGAAGGCCACAGCAGCAATAGCTATGGGTGGTGCTCCACAAGTCAGTATTCGTTACAGCAAGTGGGCGAGGATTCTAAGGGACTTAATCATACCAGCTGCAGTAATTGGACTACCAGACCTGGCGGACTCACATAATCCCAGCATCATGCAAGGTGAATATCTTACACCATCATACCCTCACACATAGCTACATCACACATGCATAGATAACACACATCCAATGTAAATGCTATACCACTATGAAAGGAATATGAATCCTTCCTGGATATGAAAAAGAATAGATTCATAATATATCACCAGTCCAATCCAGGAAGCTCACATATCACTTTCATTGCTGGACAGAATAGATTTTTTGTCAAATACTTGGAGATAACACTGTGAGGATCAATTCCAAAAATAATTTAAAGTGAGGAAACATATAATGGGGTCCATGCAGGGGTGAGCCCACTGCAGCATATGCAGATGCTGACTCTGTAGAGCTGCATGTGCAGTGTAATGTACTAGCTTGTAAGGGACAACAGCTCGGCGGCATATTAACAACTAATGCTGAAAGATGTTGATTGGTCAGAATCACACACTGCACAGGAAGTTCAGCAGACAGCAGCAGGATCCGTTGCCTACCCACTGTGCCACCACCACCAATGCCGCTGCCTTCTTTTACAACAGATATGCCCGGCACATCCCAGGACATCAGTCATCAGCCACCAAGGAACATGCATGACATCATGAAATGTTTTCACAGTGAGGAGTCACCATTCCAACAGATTCTGACAGACAAGGCAAGCCGACAGACATCCCTGAGGCAAGATTTTAGGGTATTGGGATCCAGGCTCACAACCTCAGACAGCAGCCATAGGAGAAAGTGTAGGGGGATGAGGAGACACAACCTCCCAATGAAGAGGTACGTGACAAGGATGCACAGAGAAATGCAGAACCAGAGTGCGCTTGTAAACATGCAGATTGACATAACACAGCACACCCGAGAAATCGATATGGCATAGAGGCACAGGGAGTGAGCTGAGAAAGAGGAGGAGATAGCTGGCTGCATCCAGATGTGTTTTTTTAACCTTAGGAAAAACACTTCAGTGAATATATTCATCAATATGTTTAAACTAGCAAATTGCCCATCAAAAAATTATGGCAATAAAATTGTAAGCCAGCAATGCTGTTTGCCACACAATGTGAGGCTTTTGCTTCTCTGAGCACCTTCGGTGCTCATCGCGAGCCCGCAATGAGCGCCTTTGGCGCTCATCGTGTGGCTCATTGCAAACCTTTCCTCCTGCCTACTGTACGGGCCACTCATTGCAGGGTTCAAAAACCTGCAAAGTTTGTGCTTGGGAATTCCATGTGTCTCTTTTCAGGGTCTACCCCCTGTCCCTGTCCTATGTGTTTCTCTTCTGTTTGTCTGCTGAATGTTTGTGTGGAGCACACTGACTGCCGTTTGTTTTATTTTCAGTCCTTCATGCCTGGCGTTGTTGGTGTAAGTGTTAGTATCTTGCCACTGTGTATTTCCTAAATCCCGCATGCCTGGCATTGTTCGTGTGTTACTGTCTTTGCCATTGTGCATTTTTCTAAGTCCCGCGTGCCTGGCTTTGCTCAGCCTCTTTTTCATCCAGTTTCAGAATAATTTAAGTTTTTCGTCCGCTATTTTTTTTCTCGCTTAGCTGATTTTCAAGTGACAAAGCACATAAAAAAAGGCTCAAAATCGCTTGCAACCTTACTCCCTGGCTTCCTGGCTCTCACCCTGTGCTGTGTGTGAATGTGCTTAAGTGCTCATTTCAGCCTAAGTCCTACATGCTTCAATGCCTCAACTGCTTGCCTTGCTTCGCAAGGTGAGCAGGGCAATGAGCACCTTTGGCGCTCATTGCCTAAGTCCTGCGTGCTGGGAATGCTTTGCGAGGCTCGCAAGCGTGACGACAACTCGCAGTTTGGCAACTATTATATGTGATGCCCATACCTGTTAACAGAGTAGATGATTATGGATTATGTGATATTGAAAGGTTTAAAACATGTGGCTATCATATACTCCACAATGCTGTTCTCTCTGTACACATATGGTTATGTTTAACATTTCAGCAATTGATAGTCATTGAGGAACAGATTGGGCAGTTCCCATTTTTGTATTTGATTATATCCCTTAGTGGTCAGCCTGATTTACCATTTTTTTTCAAAGCTAACATCCATTAAAGCTTTTTCCTTATTAGCATCTCAAAACTGATGTTGTTATGGCCAAGTGTTTCCACTTTCTATGTTAAATCTGGTATTAACATCATTATTTTTATCATCAATTCACATTTTAGTGCACACAAATGTCAACATTATTTGACACTTAACAATCTGATATCAACATATGTGTAATTAAAAAATATATGTTAGCCCGTTTTTTATAATGCAAAATCCAGGGTAACACACAACCCAGTACTCACAGGGTTAATAAAAGTCACAAAACCACATCGCCTAGGAACAAATGCTCTGATACATTGTCTATAAATATAGATTATTTTAACACAAAATAAACACATTTTTACTGATTGAAGCTATAAATGCAATTGCCTCATTTTTTTTAAATCTAAATATATTTTTAATTAAAAAACAATTACTTTCTATGTGTTGGAATTTCTTTCTTACTCTTGTTAGCCCTAAGTGGGGCATAAGAAAACAAAACAAAGAACACCTTTTTGGCGTCTTTAAATCAGCACCACAAATTAATATTTACAATTCTCTTTAGATTTACTGAGTCAGTTCATCTAAATGAAAAAAGGAACACCTTCATTTTGGTATTTATTTATGTCACAATTGACAATATAATTCATCTTTATTATAAACACTTAAAACGTAATATATTTTAAAAATGTGTACAGTTACAAATTAGTTACGAGTTACGAGTTATTATACTCAATTCTCAAAAGTCACAGTTAAGCTAGCCAAAATTGTATTACTCTTTTATATAGTTTATTATATACAGTAACACTTTATTATAAAATTCTTATGGATGATATATACTATTGAAACTACTATTTAGCCTAATTTATATTATCGAATTGTTATTGCTCCTGGTTGCTTAAAATTCCTTATACAAAAGCTAAATGAGAAATTATGAAGTCCTTTTCTTCTCTTTTGGGCTACTGGTAGAACATCAACTGCTTTTCTCTCATGAGTCAAATTTGCAAAGTGCCAAGTGCTAATGTGCTATATAGAGATAACTTATTTAAGGTATATTACCTTCTCTACTGTGCTTCCACTTTGGATACAACTACTACTTGTAATGTGTATTTTAAAGTGCTAGTGCTACTGTGATGTCAATTCCCACTTAAATTGATTACTGATAATGAGTTGAAAAGACAATCTACCAATAACTCTTCTTTATCATATCTTTGTTTTGTTCATTTTGGGATATTGTCGCTTAACTATCTTGCAATTTGAATAGAACTAAATTCAGCGTTTGTTTAGGCGCTTAACTATGACATCATCAACAACCGACGCACGTTTCCGAGGATTATCACATACCAAGCATCAGGGGCTTACACATTAGCTTGGATGTGGGCTATTTAAGCCCTGTGATGCTGATTGTTTTTAACTCATTTTAGCTGGTTATTTTTTAGATACCACATGATGAAATTATTTAAAATGGACTATCATATTTGTTTATTATTAGTAGCATATGTCAATGTATTTAAATGTTTATCTTGCATCAATAAATATATAACATGTTATTCATAATAATTTTAATATACTCTATTTTTGACATAATCACAATGTATAATATTATCCTTTATTATTTATAGGCTGTTTTAAATTAATGGCTCACAATATTTATGTATATAAATTTGGTTTACATAGCTTATTGGTATTTATTTATATATAAATGTGGAATATTTTAAATTTGGTATATTTCTTCAATCCATTGCAATATTGAATAATTTATTAATCCAATATAAGTATTCGCATTTTATAATATTTATATTTTTATTTTATATTTTTATTTAATTTTATAATTTAAGAATTCTACTGTATACTATAATATCTTCCTCTTGAGTTTGGTCTTTTCATCTAAATTACTATGTTTGAAATGTCTTATTCATTTCCATATGCTTATATTTAACATATGATTGTTCTTTGTCTTTATAAATTTATAACAAAATATTATAATTTCAGTCAAATTATTTGATAATATTCTATTTAATTTTAATATTTAATGTATTCAGAAATTGGAATTTGATCATATTCTTTATTTTTATTTTTCCTTCCTTTCTCTTTTTATTTTCTTTATTACAACCCATTTTTCTTAATGTAGTTCTTTCATTATATTTTTCAACTTTTTTTTTCACATACTTAATATGATCTTTTTTCTTATATATATTCTGATTATAATATATTTCATTTAATAAACAAATTCTTCATTTAAACCTATTGCATTTTTTGTATCCAGTTCAAAAATCCATTTTGCTTCACAACATAATAATTTTGTATCTGTATCATCTCAACATAAAAATGCTGGTATCTGATCAATACCTATGAAATTGAGACAGACTGGATTATTATTGTGTTGATTCCTCACATGTCTTGCTACAGATGTCTCTTTGTTATTAAGGACATCATTAATATGCTCCAAAATGTGAAGTCTGAACTGTCTACTTGTTTTGCCTGTATATTTATTTTTACACAAACAAACTAATAAATATATGACGCCTTCAGTTAAACAATTTATTCTATGCTTGATGGTATAACGTTTTGTTTCCATTGCATGTGAAAAGTTTTTTAAGTTATCACTTGTGAACAGGCTTTACAACTACTGCATGGCATAAATCCTTTTTGTGCTTGATGTAGCCAATTTTCCTTTGTTTTTTTCTTGTAGTGACTATGTACCAAAATGTCTCTTAAGTTCCTTGCTATTCTATATGAAATACTTGTAGAAGGTGTGATCATATTTGATATTGCACTATCCATTTCTTTCATTCTTCCTGTTCTATTTTACTCAAATTATGATTTAAAGGCATTTTACTTAGTATTTTATGATCTAACTCTTTTTAATTCCTTAATTACCAAGGGCCTCATTCTATTATCGGCCGTAAATCGTCCATAAGGCTGCGATTCATTGCGGGGGTTCTGTTAACTCGCGATTCTATTATATGGCCCCGCAAGGATCTCCCCTTACGGCCGGCCGCATATCTTGAAACCGGCCGTAAACTGTGAAATCTAAAAACTCAAAAATAAATTCAAGCCTGCACTGTACAGCTCTGTAAATGCTAGGGATCATATTGGGGGACATGAGGATTAAAAGTAACCCACTCTCAAGCTTGCACATCAGCCCAAATCCGAGTTCAAATTAACTGTTTATTTTCCGGCTGCGGCGTGGGCGTGTCTGAGGTGCTCCAAGCCCTATGGACTTTTTACATAAATATTTTACGTATATTAAAAAAAATATATTTTACGGATTTGAGTATAGGGTAATTATGTGCTATTTTTGCTAACACCGAATATCACTTTATAGACTCCGCAAAGTGCATGATGGATTTATTTGAGCTATTTTATGTGCTTAATTGGTGCTAGGGGGACCTGTTTGCTGCAAGTAAGCTGCGGTTTGTTTTTAGCCTTGCAGACAGGGTTCCCGGAGCAATTGAATAGCAACCAGGTTTTTCTTACGGCCGATTTCCTTGCGGCCGTTTTAGATCAAAGGCTTTCCTCCGGCGCGATCGGCCGCAAAAGATAGCAAGGCACCGGCCGCAAGCCTGCCGGAATCCCCGGCCGGAGGGGAATAGAATAGCCGGAAAGCTTGCGGCCGGTCCTTGCGGCCCCGCAGCGGCTGCGGCCGATAATAGAATGAGGCCCCAAGTCAATGGATATCTCTAAAGGAGGGGAGATGGAAAACGGAGGAGTAAATTTGCTTGGAATCTTCATTTTCTTTTTATACTTTGTTTGATACATTAAATGTTGCAATTTATAAAAGGCTTCTTTTTCAATATCTGTCAAACCCATTTTATCTAGATGTTTCTGATGTTCAAGATTAAAGTATTTACTCAATATCAATTTTCTTGCAAATAGGTTGAGATCCTTTATTTGATCAAATAAATCAAATCTTGTAGATGGTGAGAAAGATAAGCTCATATTTAGTACTTTCCTTTGTACTTCATTTAATGGATATTTTGATAAATTGAATATTTCCAGCCTGTCTTTTTGTATTGATGTTATTGTTTCCTCGTTCTTCTGTCACTCATCTCTCTTGTGTTTGACTGAATGTATTTATGTTTGTCTCCTAGAGATAAAAAAAATCTAATTTTCAACTGCTTTGACTGGTTCATTTCCTCTAGATACAGTATGTACTGAGTATCAGAGATGTCATTATCTAACGTTTCCGTATCAGTATTGCTACTCTGCTTATCTAGATTGGAACTGATTTATTTTGCCCCAAAACTGATATGCTATACTATTTGGTATCTCTGATTATTTTTTTTTCTCTTTCTCTCTTAATTCATCTTTAAATGTATTTATTTTTTCCTGTTATTCTATAAAATCAGGCCATAAGTTATATTTAACTGCTTGTTCTTTTAAAGTACTTTGTTGACATTTTCCAATGAATGTTTTTCTTTTCCTATGATCAGTCTCATAAGTTCTAAGGAACATGTAGTTAATATTTTTTCCCATCTGACTATAAATTCACTGTCTTATAAATGAGTAGGTGTTGTCAATCTTACTCTAAGTCCTCTAGGGACTATTCCATTTTTTATATAGTTACTTAAACTTGTAACTTTCCACCATTTTCTCAGTTGAAGCTGTTGTTCTTTAAATAACTTCATATCATTATCTCTTAGAGGTAAGTCTCTTCTAGTGTATTCTGGGACTTGTATAATCTAAACTTCCTCTTCAGCTTCAGCTGAAATATCTTGGCTATTCATGTCAACTTGTTTTTTTATTTTTTTAATAAAATAGGTTGGAAATGGGATTTTCTCCCTTATTAATTATACTCTATAATGATTTTGACTTTTTTTTTACAAATATAATATAAATATATAATGGGTGATAGTAATGGATGAGTTATTTCATTCATGAGGTAATAAGATACTATAGCAACAAATATAGGGATTTTTTTGCAATATATTAACAATATATATATTGTATTTTCAGCTCATTATCAATAGTCAATTTAAGTGTGAATTGACATATCAAAGTTGCACTAACACTTTAAAATACACATTACAAGTAGTAGTTGTACCAAAAGTGGAAGCACAGTAGAGAAGGTAATGTGTCAACATATACCTTAAATAAGTTATCACTTTATTGCACATTAGCACTTGGCACTTTGTGAATTTGACTCATGAGAAAAAAGCAGTTGATCTTCTAGCAGTAGTCCAAAAGAGAAGAAAGGGACTCTAAGAAAAAGTTTAAATTTATAATTTCTCATTTTGCATATGTACAAGGAATTTTAACTGAACAGGAGAATTAACAATTACTTGGAATCTGCTGAAAAAGAAGTGTTATTGGTAATAGTAATGGATGAGTTATTTCATCGATCACATATAATAGTTGTGGTAACTTACGAATGTTGGTCACACAATGTTAAAAGTTACTCATGCTCAGTGAGCACTTTAGGCGCTCATAGCGAGGCCCGCACGACTTTGCCTTTGCCTTCGGAGCTCAATGCAGGGCTCGCCGGGCTCAACCGGTACAGGGGGTGATGAGCTCTGCCCCAGGCCAGGATGAAGAAGCACAGGGCCTGCAGGCTGTTGCTCCTGGTGTACACTGCTCTGATGCTGCTGGTCCTGTCCCTTCTACTACAGGAAGGGCTCGGGCGGCTGGTAGATGAGGAGCTGGGCAGGCTTTGAGTGGCTTCCCCCCGGCTGTGCCCAAGCCTGGATGCTTCACTCTGGGTCGGATGATGACCCTATTCCCCCGCAGGCTTCCTCCCGGTGTTCCCCGAAGTCTCACCCATAGGCCCCCACCTCGCACCCACGTCTATCTCCATGCCACTTGGCGGAGCGGATCGGCCTTCCTCTGGGACCTCTTCAATCAGCACCAGCAGGTGTTCTACACATGCTGGCACATGTGGCAGGCCCTGTAACCGGGGGAGGCGGAGAGCCTGCAGAGGACATTGCAGGATGTGCTAGGTTTGCTGTTCCGCTGTGACTTCTCGGCCCTGCGGCTGTACTCCGGCGGTAAACTGAGGATGGAAAAATAACAAAGTGCAGGCTGGGCCTGGTGGAGCCTGCGGACTGTGAACGCTAGTGCCCTGGCCACCCCCTCAAGGAAGTTAGAGCAGGAGTTCCGCCGTTACCCGGACATGGTGATGAAGGACGTGCGGCTGCTGGATGTGTCGGTGCTGCGACCTCTGTTGCAGTACCCCAGTCTCAATTTGTGGGTGGTGCAGCTGTTCAGGGACCCCTGGGCCATTCAAGAATTTGCGGCTCCGCTCCAAGTGCTCCCTGCTAAGGGAGAGCCTGCAGGTGCTGCAGAATAGCGTGCCGGCAGGAGACGGCTGCCAGCTGTTGCACAGCAGGGGAGATGACTACCTGCTAAGCGGGGCCCTGGAAGTGATTTGTCAGGCCTGGCTGCAGGACATGCTGCTGCTCTGATTCCTGCCCGCCTGGCTGAGGCACCGCCACCTAAGGCTGCACTATCAAGGACCTGGTACTGAGGCCCCATCAGGAGCTCACCCACCTCATGCCGGAACTGCCAGAACTCCAGGGCTTCCTCATCAACATGACCCGTGGCCCAGGGTACTCCTCAGACCGGCCCTTCATGATGTCAGCCCAGGATGTGCCCGAGGCTGTGGGGGCCTGAAAGGAGAGACTGAGCAAAGAGCAGGTCCGCAGGATGTGGTGAGACTTTGACTGTGCTGTCATACTGGACTGAGGTATAAAGAGGCCATGACCCCTGGACATTGGGTTACCCATGACCCTACTGTGATACTTTGCTCAGAGGTAAAGAGGCCATTGATATAAGAAGAAAAGTAATGGCCATGCTGTTATACAAGCCTGTGGGGTGAAGATACCGAAACTCCGAGACGTTTGAAAGGCCCGCGATGAGAGCCAAAGGCGCTCATCGCGATACCCGCAAGTTAGAGGGGGAGAGCCTTGCATTGTGGGGCAAACAGCATTGCCAGACTTCAAATTTGATTGCCGTCATTTTTGATGGGTAAATCACTAGTGAGATAATAGATACTATAGCAATCAATATAAGGAATTGTTCCAATATATTTACAACATAGATTGTCTTTTCAACTTATTATCAGAAGTCAATTAATATATTATTAACAACTGAGCACTAGCACTTTATCATAATAAAGTATAATAGGGTAATATATTGATGCATGGCACTTTGGCTCTAGCACTTTGAAGTGTGAATTGACATATCACAGTAGCATTAGCACTTTAAAGTATAAATATGGCTGTGCAGTGGGTGCTCTAATCTAGGGAAGTAAAATATTATCATAATTATCACACACCTACAAGGATTGAATACATACCTGTATGGAGGTGGTTTTGATAATTAAATAAGAAATAAGATTTGATGGCAAAACACGTCTGTACTAAATCAGTGTACACAAAATGTCTATATATCTATTCTCTAACAAAGTACCTATTTTATCTGAAGGATTCACCTGGTGCTTGGTGAAACCTGAATAAAGTCAAAATCTATTTAAATGTGGACCTTGCAATGTTGGTGACGTTTGCAATGTTGGTAACGCACTTGAGGCCCATACGAAGCGAGGCGAGCTGTTGAAGCATGCAGGACTTAGCCTGCAATGAGCGCCAAAGGCACTCATTGCAGGGGTCTCGATGAGCGCCAGAGGCCCCCAGGGCTTACATCACCCTCAGTACCTGTACCTCAGTACCTGCCAGCTTTCAAATGTTATTCCCGTCATTTTTGATGGGCAATTTCCTAGTCATATATAATTATAGACATCAACCCTAACTTTCTAATCATAGACCTAATAACACTGCATCACAATATTATAATTTATATCATAATTATAATTACAACAATCATAAATGTAGTGTACAATACACAATGTACACACACAGCAGACAATATCACAGATCAGGGGATTTGTAAAGTACCAACAGACTTTTCGTGGAAGATTGGGAAGCTGTTTCATGTACTTCACATTCATGAGGTCATAAAAGGTGAGAGTCAAATCCCATACTTTTGTTAGATATTTGGCTATTATATCAACCAAGGTTACCTGCACTAGGAGTGGTGTGCTCTGTCTCCCCCTATTCCCTCAGTAAATTGAGAAGAAACTACTCTTCCACAAAGCTGCTAATGCTGGTTTTGAGCTTTAGAGGCTATTCCACTTATTTTGTCGTCCAGTAGTCTCCAGCACATATTTTTATGCAATAAATAATTTATAACAATGTGGTTATAAACTCTTTTAGAAAGAGGTAGGTTTCAGAAGTCTCTCAATCGATAACAGTTTCTGACAGACATTATATAGAACCTATTATTCTTATATAATGTACTAGCGAATTGCCCGTCAAAAAATGACGGCAATGAAATTGTAAGGTAGCTAATGCTGTTTGGTGTGTAATAATGAAATATATAATACATTAATAAATGAATATACTTTACCTATTTTGAAGCATTGTGTTGAAGAGCTGCAATCTGTTTTGATGTTGCTGCAGCATTAGTGGTGTGGAGCTGCTGTGTAAGCGTGCTGAATGTGTGCAGTGTACTGTGCGTGCGCAAGACCAAACCGTTAGCGTAGTCGTGTACTTCCGCATTAGCATAAAATGGCGGGTAATGTGTGGTATGCGTCTTAGCGGAATATCCGTAGGTCTTTTGTGGTGTTTTGCGAGTTTCTTGTGGTGTTTTGTGTGTTTAGAGGGATGTAGCCTCGTTTTCGTTTTGTTCGGCGGACATTTTTTCTCTCGCTTAGCAAATTTTTTAGTGTCTAAACTCTTTTATTTTGAGTTAAATGAAGGTGTAAGTTGCTTTTTTGAGGTCCTGGATGCTCCCTCTTGCTGTAGGTAAGCTTTTTATGTATGTGTTGTGTGTATTAATTGTGTTTTAAATTTTTTCATGTTCATGGGTTGCGGCCGATTTTTGCGAGGTCGTAATGTGTGCTAACGTGTCTCATATGTTGTTTGCGTTTGTAGCCTCATTTTCATTTGTTTGGCGGCCATTTTTTCTCTCGCTTAGCAAATTTTTTAGTGTGTAAACTCCTTAATTTTGAGTTAAATGAAGGTGTAAGTTGTTTTTTAGAGGTCCTGGATGCTCCCTCTTGGTGTAGGTAAGCTTTTTATGTATGTGCTGTGTGTATTTATTGTGTTTTGAATTTTGTAATGTTCGCGAGTTGCGGCCGATTGTTGCGAGGTCGTAATGTGTGGTAACATGTCTCGTATGTTGTTGGCGTTGCGAAGTAAAGTTTGCGAGGGTCGTAGTTGGTGTGTCGTGTTGTTTGCGTGGTCGCGCTTGTTGTGTGGTTGCTTGCGTTTGAACGTAAATTTTCCCAGGGTCGCAGTTGCTGGCAAGGAGCGCCTTCGGCGTTCCATGCCAGCAACTGAGACGCTTGCCCTCAGCCCTCGCTACGTGAGCCCGCAAGCGTGAGCAACGGATCATATGTTCACAACTATATATGTGATAATGGGCATTTTATTTTCTGTTGGGGTGTTATTCTCCTTGTTTTGGGGTGTTTGGAGCAAAAACAAAATAAAAACAACCTTTTTGATACAATTATTCCTTACTGTGGACTTCCTGTTCCTTTTCTGACCTCTTACTGTCTGTTTTTTTCTCATGCAAAGTGTCTTTATAAACTAATGAACTTTCCTTTTTTCCTACCAGTAGTTATAGGTACCATATTTCAACTACTCATATAGAACAATCAAACTCTTCTCTCATCTCAGAGAGTTGATCAGCAGAAAGCAAGTTAAGAAATCCCACTGCAGCATCATTGCAATAAAAATGTAGTAAAATACATAGCAGTTTTGTAACTTGTTATGATAGTATTGCACAGATGACCTGTGCGGTTATGTATTTGTTAAATAAAAATATCTCTGGAACTTTAGTCAATAGCCAAGTCTTTTTGCCCCAAATTCTCTTAGATTAGATAAATATATTTATTCCTGCAACTGTAAGTGATAAAGACAGTGGATCTTTGTCTGAGACATGAAACTTCAGGGTTAAAAGTCACTCAGAACTTTGAAATATTTATTGCCTTCATTTCAGCTCCTTTATTAGAGCCCTCTAACTTCCTGTACAAATGTCATTAAAACCACAGGGAGTTTTAGACCTTTGAATGCAGAAGAACACTCTATTATTTAGTACTGATGTAAGACAATCTTTTCAACTGCAGTTTTCGAGTGATAATTCTAAAAAGGATAAACCTTGATCGAACGGATACTGGCTGTTAGTCACTTAGGAATAATGTCAGTTAAGTGACTTTCACTTTGATCTACAGGGACTTAGATTTTCGGACACCGATATCAAACAAACTAACATAATGTGCCATCACTGACAGGCTTTACAAAAACCCCTTTTATACTTGCGTGAATCCCAGGGTAAAAATAAAATTTACAATAGATGGTTGGACATACTGTTTATAAAAGGAACAATGTAAAGATAAAAAGATAAAAAGATAAAAGGAAAATTAATTTGAGCTCTTAAAGGCCCACTTTGGTTATATATTTAAAATATATTGTAAGAATCACTTGAAAATAGGGAAATGTATATAGAATGAAAACAATTATACACCCTTTAATTTATTACCTTTTATATGTAATTATACAGCAGTGGAATATAACATTTTGGTGTTGTTTTTTTGCTGATCAACTTCGTGACGAAGAAAAATGTTACTGCACTGGAAACATATATCTGACAATGGTATCTAAAATTGTCCGTGCTTTTAACCAGACTAACAAAAAAAAATCAATTTGTTTCTAAGAATACTGTCTTGAGAAAGTAGCAGGCAGAACACTTCTTGTACAGTGTGGCTTAGACAGTATGTGCAATGGACCAGTATGTCTCTGGTAAGAGAAAACATATGCAGTATAGAAAATAAACCCCGTTATTCTTTGTTATCTCTTCCATTTGATTTATAACATTGTGATAGAAGTTCATTTCATGCACAAGATATTGTACATACTGATGTTCCATCAAGGAAAGGGAACAAATTTAATTTGGTTTGTAGGTTCAAGACTTACAGAATACCAAGAATGATTTAATTCAGAATGGGATATTTTCCTCTAATTCTTGCCTCCGTAGGCTTAAAGTTGTTCTTCTGGAATGTATTCCATTTTCATTAGCCAATTTATTTAATTATTATAATTTTTATATATTTTTGGCTACATTGTTAACACTTTAAGCTTGGGTCTTATATCTTTATGTGTACCATACTTGTGACAGTCGGCATGCTTCATTTGAGTTTGATATTGTACATAAGATATTGAACTCAATATGGAAATCACAGAGAATCAAAATATTCATCTTTAACCCATGCTAACCTTTGGTATGTTTGATTTATAGGTACATTTTAATGATTAGTCTGTGAGGTACACACACAAGTTATGTGCACATTTTATTGTTTGTATCATCAGGCTCTGACACATGCTCAACACATGGGATGATCTTCCGTTACAACTGTTTGAAATATAGGACAGCATAGGGAATGCATACAGATATATCATTGCCATGCCACTTCATTCAATGCATTATACATTACATGCCCTATTGTCTGTGATACAAGAAAGCCCATGAAATTGTTACTGCAAAGATTAAAAGAGCCACAGAAACTCTAAACAAGTCTGGTAAACTCATAGAATGTGATTATCTCTTAACTTATCACAAGATTGTTAAACGTAAGATTGTTAATGAGCGTGGCCCTCATTCAATTGCAATTTGGCCAATTGAATAGGGCTCTAAATAAGCACATAACATACTTTTTTTTAAAGAAGTTTTTAGTTAGTAAACATCTATCCAAAAGCAAGATTTTCACTAACTAAAAACTTCTTTGAAAATATATGCTATGTGCTTATTTAGAGCCCTATTCAATTGGCCAAATCTCAATTGAATGAGGCCCCATGTTTGTAAGAGAGAACCACTATTATGACTACAAGTTATATTATTATTGACATAGTTTGTCATGCACATATATAACTGTGATATAACTTTAAAGTTTAGACCAATTATTACTTTACACTAGTATATAATTAGAGATCAAATAGCTTTGTGTATATATATATTTCATTACACTTCTAATAGATAATCTTGAGCAATTGTAGGTGGGTTCATCAACATGTTTTTTTATTGTGATTCTTTCTTAGCCTTTTGATACGTTGGAGTCCTCTTAGTAGCATTTTCTTATGCCCCTTTTTTTTTATATGTTTACACATCAAGTCACATCACACAATGATTTGACACATTCAGATGTTTTTACATAGTTAGGGCCTCATTCAATTGCTCTAAATTTGCGCCGCAGGGTGGCAAGGGCTGGCCGCGGTCGGTGTCTCCGACCGCCTTATGGCCAACTACCTCCGATCCCTTGCGGCCACCCCAATCTCAGCTAACTGCAGGCAAAGCCTTTGATCTCACGCGGCCGCAAGAGTGTTGGCCGCAGGAAAGCCCACTTCACTATTCAATTGCTATGCTAACCCTTCCGTCAACCCTGTAAAACAAAAAAATGGCCGCAGCTTAAGTCCACCTTGGAGCAGTTGCAAGGGCTTGTGAAGGCCTTACGTACCCTCCAATTAAGCCCACCTGACTGCATGGGTCCTGGTTCTATAATGCAGGGGTCTCTATCCGGACCCATGCTGTGTCACTACGTTACCCCTATAATGCAAGGGTCTTGATCGAGACTCCTGCAGTGTCCTGACATTAACGCCATAATGCAGGTGTCCAGATCGGGACTTCTGCAATGTGCACACATTAACAACATTTACATTTCCAGGCGTGGGTCCTAATGGTAACCCCCAAGCCGCGGGGATACTGTAAGTACCCCTGCGGCAACTAACATTAACCCCCCACATCAACCCTTGCAGCGGGGTCTCGATCGGGACCCCCGCTGCATTAAAAATTCAAATTTCTTACCACACAGGTCCTGAAAGGACTTTTAAGGTCCTTAAAGGACCCGCAATCAATAAAACTATTAACCTCTGCTGTGGGGGCACGGCACCTATAATTAACCCGATCACTCATGGGGGTCAATATAAACCCCCATGAGACTAAAATTAACCCCCTCAGTCCAATAGGGGTCTATATAGACCCCTATAGGACACTATTAACTCCTAGGTTAACCCTACAAGTGCAATGAGGGTCCTTCAGGACACTAATGATACAAAGTCTAAGCACTACACTATTAACCCTAACCATCTAAACCTATGTAACCTGGGCTCAGGAAGGAATTTTATTATTATAATTTTTTTTCATTAAATCCATAAATTGCAGAGCAGAGGAGATCTAAAAAGGTTGAACTTGATGGACTAAAGTCTTTTTTCAACCCAAATTACTATGTAACTATGTAATTTATTTTTCCGCAATGTCCCTGTCCTTCCTGCAGTTTCCTCCGGCTGGGCCCCTGGAATAAAAGAAACATAACATTAGTCAAGGATAAACACAACATAAAAAACAATAAACATACTATATATTAACCTTTTCGCGATGCCCCCGTCCTTCTTGTCTTCTCTGGCTGAGCCCATGAAAAAATCTGCTGCTCTACAAAAACATAAAAAAATTAACAGAGCTCCTCCCTGGAGGAGCTCCCCGACGCTAATGCATTACTAGTGCTTCTTCCGGTAGAAAAATTTAAATTGCGCATTCTGATTCTGAAATGGCTGTTAATCGAATTTCAGCCGATCAAGACCCCCGCTGCAAGGGTTAATGTAGGGACCCTCCGGGGGGCATGATGGGGACCCCACAGCATGAGGCTTAATGTTAGTAGCTGCGGGGGTACTTACTGTACCCCCACGGCATGGGGTTTAGCCTTAGTGTGCCGCGGTCCCTTTAAGGAGTTGCAGCAGGGAATTTGAGATCTTAGGGGTTAAATAGTTATTGAATGCAGCACTGTACAGTGCTGTAATTGATGCAGGACATTAATGGGGACGTGAGGATTAGATGTACTACATTGGCTAGCTTGCACATTGCCCCTAGCCAATATTGTAATTTGTGGCCACAAGTCCACCGGGCTTGGAGAACGGGTTACTGCCTTGGGGTCATTAAAGCCCAGAGTCACGGCACACTGAGGCCACAAATTACAGTATTGGCTAGTGGCGATGTGGCAGCTAGCCAATGTAGTACATCTAATCCTCTTGTCCCCCATTGTGTTCCCCATCACTATGCATTACAGTGCTGTGTTGAATTTATATTTCACTTTTTAGTTTGGCGGGCTTGAACCCTGATCTGCGGGCTACCACCAGCAAGCAAGTTCAAGCCCTCCAATGTTAACGGCCGATTGCATGGCTTGCGATTGGCCGTAAAAGGGACTGGCTTGTGGCTCTGTCCAATCGAATAGCAATGTAGACGAAGGGCTACGAGGGGCCATAGCCCCATCGTAAGATTTTGCACATTTGAGGCGATTTTACAGCACTTAAAGAACCACTTAAGTCCCCTAGACTCCATTATACCACCTGAAAAAGAAGATCACCATTAACACATGTAATGCAACAAAAAAAACATACTTACCTTGCCACTGTCTTCTCCAGGCTCCTCCACGCTCCTCTTCCTCCTCCTCCTCACCTCTACTGCATAGCGAAATGAGAGGGGTGAGGAGTGTGTGCAGTACAGCATATCAGAGCTGTACCGCATGGAATATACAGTGGTATAGGAAGAGCTGGTTGATTGACAGCTCTTCCCCAAATGGCTGTGATAGACCCGTCCCTGATGATGTCACACATGACATCACGAAACCACGACCCTTCATGAAGCCTGGTGAGTCCTGCATACCATCCAGGGAACAGATAGGCTGCACTTGGGTTGTTAAAGGCAGAGACATGCTGTGTCTGTAAGAGCCCGAGTGTAGCCTGTCTTTGTCTCCAAGTACCAATCTACATCTTCTGCATCTAAGCTGCCATCTAAAATGGGGGAGAGGAAGGGGGTGGAGACACTGGGGAGAGGAGAGGAAGGGGTAGAGACACTGGGGAGGGGAGAGGAAGGGATGGGAGAGACTCTGTGATGAGGGGAGACACTGGGGAGGGGAGAGGCATGTCAGAAAAAGACACTGGGGAGGGAAGGAGAGAAAAGACACTGGAGATGGGAGACAAAGGGGGGAGAGACACTGGGGAGGGGAGAGGAATGGGGGAAAGAGATACTGAGGAGGGGAGAGGAGGATGGAAGACATTGGGAGGGGAGAGGAATGGGGGAAAGATAACTGGGGGGAAAAGAAACTGGGGAGGGGAGAGGAAGGGGGAGACACTGGGAAGGGGAGAAGAAGGGGAGACACTGGGGAGGGAAGGGGGGAAAAGACACTGGGAAGGGGAGCGGAATTGGGGAGAGAGACACTGGGGAGGGAAGGGGGAGAGACACTGGAGAGGGGAGAGGAATGGGAGACACTAGGGAGGGGAAGGGGGAGAGACAATGGGGAGGGAAGGGGAGGGGAAGAGACACAGGGGGGGGAAGGGGGGAAGGAACATGGAAGGCAAGGGAGGAAGAGACATGGGAGGGAAAGGGGGGAAGAGACACGGGAGGGAATGGGGGGATGGAGACGGGAGGGAAGGGGGGAAGAGAGACGGGAAGGAAGGGGGAAGAGATACGTGGGGGGAAAGTGACACAGGGAGGGCAGTGGTAGAGGGTGGGAAAGAGAGACAAGGGAGGGAAAGGTTGATAGAGAGGGGAGGGAGCAGTGGGAGAGATACACAGGGGAGGGGGGAGAGAAACATGAGGGGGAAAGAGGCAGGGAAGAAAGAAGAAGGACCAAAGGGGGAGAGAGAAGAAGAAGGGCAGGGGAAGAGAAAACAATAAGGGAGAGGGTGCACAGAGAAAGAGGGAGAGGGTGCTCAGAGGGAGAGAGAGGGCACAGAGAGAGAGACAAAGCAGATCATATATCACACTGTCATTTTGACAGGCAATTTACCAGTATATTTATATTTATTATATATATTTATATAAGTATCTCTATACAGAGAGAGATTCAAACAAACACACAGTATATATATGTATGTATAACCACACTATTGCAGTATATAGTGATACCTGTTTTATTGGACAAAGATTTTAGTTAGTTGTCATAATAAAATGTTTGTCAAAGTATCACTATATACTGTCATAGTGTGATTATTGATCTATATATATTGTGCACCCTCACTCTCTCTCTCTGCTGCTCCTGTCACGCACAAGCTCTGTGTGTAGAGGAAAAGGGAGTGAACCTGCTACAATTACAGGCTGCTCATTGGTACTGGATGGTACACACACCCCTGCATCCTGATTGGTTCAAGTAACAAAGAGGGAGACAGCACCTCCCTGGCTTTTAGATGTAAGAGTCCAATAAAGGCTGGCAATCAGGCAAATAAGCACACATTTTCTTTATTTCATATCTAAGGGGAAAAAGCACGGATTTCAAAAATTCTAAAAGTTTTTCACCATGTTTATAGGAGATCTTTCCTGTGATGTGGTCCAATATGTGCTCAATTAAGTGGCCCCCTAATTGAATGAGGCCCTTACATAGTTACATAGTAATTGAGGTTGAAAAAACTACTTTCAGTCCATCAAGTTCAACCTTTTTCCTCTGATCTGCAATATGAGGATTAGTTGTTAATTAATTGAATCCAGAGGCAGGCAAACAGAAAAAAACTTGAAAAAAGTGAAAATTTGTCAATCGTCTCAAAGGAGAAAAATAATAATTCCTTCCTGACCCCAGATACTGGTAATCAGATTCCTCCCTGGATCAATACTCTCTCTCTAATTATCCAAGTTAACCCTGAATACCCTTTTTGATTAGTAATAAATACAATCCCCTTTTAAAGTTATCTATCGAATCCGCTGTCACCATCTCCTTTGGTGAAGAATTCCACAGATTAACCACCCTTACTGAGAAGAACTCTTTTCTTTCTTTAAGGTGTAGTCTTTTTACTTCTTACCTCAAAGGATGTCCTTGTGTCAGGTGGAAATCTCTTGGCACAAAAAGCTCACTTGACAAATCTTTATACTGACCCTGGATGCATTTATATAAGGTAGTCATATCTCCTCTTAGACAACTTTTTTCTAGAGAAAATAAGTTTAATTTGGTTAGTCTTTCTTCATAACTTAGCCCATCCATTCTCCTTATTAGTTTGCTTGCCCTTCTCTGTACCTTTTCCCGCTCTAAAATGGCCTTTATATGAAGTGGTGCCCAAAATTGTACTCCATACTCCAAATGAGGGCATACTACGGATTTGTATAGTGACAGAATTAGATTTGCTTTGCTTGCTTCTATACCCTTCTTAGTACATGCTAATATTTTATTTGCCTTTGCAGCTGCTGCTTGGCATTGAGCATTGTTACCTTGGTGGTTGTCCACAAGCACTCCCAAATCCCTTTCAATATCTGATACCCCTAGATTTGCTCCATTAAGATTATAAATTGCATGGCTATTTTTCCTTCCCAGATGCATAACTTTACATCTATTCGTATTAAATCTCATCTGCCATTTAGACGCCCATTTCTCAATTTTATGTAAATCCCTTTGGAGGGAAAGCACATCATTATCTGATTTAATTACCTTGCACAACTTAGTGTCATCAGCAAAAATGGAGACACTACTTTCCAATCCTACTTCTAAGCCATTAATAAATATGTTAAAAGGAGATGACCTAATACTGAGCCCTGAGGAACCCCACCTACCACATTAGTCCAATAGGAGTATGTTCCATTTACAACAATCCTTTGCTTCCTGTCTTTTATCCAGCTCTCATTGCATGAGCAGATATTTACTGCAATTCCTGTATCTCTTAGTTTGCACAATAGTCTCCCATGTGGCACCGTATCAAAAGCCTTTGCAAAATCCAAAAAGAGTACATCCACTGAGTTGCCTTTTTCCAGGTTCCTACTGACCTCCTCATAGAAACTAATTAGATTTGTTTGACATGACCTATCCCTCATAAATCCATGTTGACTCCTACTTATAATCCTGTTCAAATAGACATATTCTTGTATATTATCCCTTATTAACCCTTCTAAAAGCTACTACCGAAGTGAGGCTTACAGGTCTATAATTCTTCGGATTTGCTCTTGCTCCCTTCTTAAATATAGGTATCACCTCTGCTTTTTGCCAGTCATCCCTTAGCGACCCAGTGTTGAGTGAATCTTGACAAATTAAATATAATGGTTTGGCTATTACAGAATCCAGTTCCTTCAGTACCCTTGGATGTATTCCATCAGGACCTGGGGCTTTATTAACATTTATTTTTTCCAACCTCTTTTGGATTTCTTCCTGCATTAACCAATTATTCGGTGAAGGTAGTCAACCTCTTTTGTATTTCTTCCTGCGTTAACCAATTATTTGGTGAAGGTAGTGTAGGCCCATTATGTTGCCCTTGTATATACAGAAGAAAAAACCTATTTAGCTCATCTGCCTTTTCCTTGTCACTAATTATCAGACAGCCTGTGTCACATTGTAATGTTCCTATAGCTTCCTTCCTGGCCTTCTTTCCATTATTATATTTAAAAAATATTTTAGGGTTAGTCTTACTCTCTTTTGCTACTTGAAGATATTATTAACTAAGTAACAAAAAAGAGAGAGGACAGAACAAGTATCCTTTAGGGATTGAGGTGCACACCCTCTGCCCAAATAACACTATAGAGCAGCAAAAAACTCTAAAACTTAACGTTTATTAATATTCTTTTAAAACTTGTTATTAAAATATTTGGTTAAAATATTGAGATTCTGACAAGATAAAGTAAGTAGGGTAAATTCTGAATTATTCTGAACTCATTTAGACCTTGGCTTGAATTGTCAGACAATAGTAACATGTTATATCACTTTGCACCTTAAAAGTACCTATAATAGTTAATGCTGTATCACATAAAGGACATGGTCCTTCTTTTATATCTGCAATACCTGGATAAAGTGTTCATAATAGCTACTCCAATTGCAATTGACTCTCAAAGTTTTATTCACTTCTCATTATTTTATAGCTGTATTTTAAACCTAATTTTAATTCTACATATCCTTTCATTAAAAGCTATTAAGGCAGATTTTTTTTTTTTAGATTTGAAGTCATGTCCCATTATATATAATGTTAAAATCAATAAAACCAGTAAAATATATATATATATATTATTTTGCTATGCTATGGCAACCAGTAAGCATAAATAACTTCTCTGACACTCTGTCGGTAACTCCTGATGAAATATTCAGAAACGTGCGTTGGGTTGCACGCAATACGCCCTGACGCCGCTCTATGACGTCACACGTAGACGCATGGGCGACACGGGGGTAGTTTAGGAGCTCAGGCGCTTCACCATTATATAGACTTACCATCTATATTATTTAATAGTATTAATACTGTCGATACCTATCTACAAATTACCAATGAATATAAAATATGATATGTGGTATCAGACAGTATAAACCCTAGCTCATAAGTTTAAGTAGTGGAATATAATATTATAATTTTATCACAGCACTGGACTCTCTCTTATAAATATAGGACTGGCCATTATCCCCAAAACCTCACTTAGCACTTGCACTTTATTTTTCACTGGATTGATTATCACTATTTCTATTTATTATTAACGAATTGACTAATATCAGCACTAGACACTTTATTACAGTGCAATATAAATTCTCAATGAAGTAATATATCAAATGTAATTATTATATTTTCTATTGATAGCACCAGACACTTTCATAGGTGCAATATATATAGAAGTGCAAACACAGAAGTCTAGTATTTGGACCTTTGTTTCTGCTACTCATTAATATTACACTATTACCCTACAAATTGGGGCATTACACTTTAATAAGAAGATATAGGGATTACTGGTATATTCAACAGTCCGACAATTCAAGCCAAGGTCTAAATGAGTCCAGAATAATTCAGAATTTGCCCTACTTACTTTATCTTGTCAGAATCTCAATATTTTAACCAAATATTTTAATAACAAGTTTTAAAAGAATATTAATAAACGTTAAGTTTTAGAGTTTTTTGCTGCTCTATATTGTTATTTGGGCAAAGGGTGTGCAATTAATCCCTAAAGGATACTTGTTCTGTCCTCTCTCTTTTTTGTTGCTTAGTTAATAATATCCTCAAGTAGCACCCCTTGTTTCTTTCCCAGAATTTATTTATACCTAGAGCCACCTATCTTTTCCATTTTGTATCTACCATTATCTATGAACTAAGTTCTATCTGAGGTGTTAAGCTCGGTATTTGGATAAACGACTATAAAAAATATGGAACCTGCAACAGGATTCTTATTCCAAAATTGGAACCAAGAAAGTTGGCTAAATGAAGCCAAAAGTATATTCAATAAAGATTTAAATCTGGGTCAACGTAAAGAGCCCATGCTAAAGAATCAGTTCTTTGAACTGAATAAACTATATAAACAACAATATAGAATATGGTGGGAGATAGCAAGTTTGGAGAACTATCTGGCGAATAATTTAGTACCCAGAGGTTTACGCATTAATTTATTCCCCACAATCCAAGGCCTACCTGAGGAATTTGTAAAGAAGTGGGATTCAGTGTTGTTAAGATGTTCCAAGGAACTTATGAGTTTAATTTTAGAGTGGGAACAATCACAACTCAAGGAAATAGATCCAAAACTCAACACAGACCCCAACTTTATTGAATTAAAAAATAAACTGCAAAAAGATATAGAAAATGTAAAAACATTGTTGGTTGATAGGAAACAAAAGAAATTCCATAGGGATTTAAATGACTTCCAAAATGGAAACATTTTTAGAAGATCTAGAAAGCATTTCATCCCAAAAATACATGTAGATAATACTACATCTGAATCAGAATGGTCTGATCTGGAAACAAATGATACATCAGGATCAACTAACCCCTTAATGGTAAAAAGACCAACCAAAACTTTTTTAGATCAAAGAGTAAGATCAGGAGGGGTATGAAAAAATCAAGATACATACAAACCTCAACAAAAAAGAATACGGAAGAGCTAGACTCTTTACAATATATTCAACCTGTCAACCAAAGTTTTGTCAAATGAACATTTAGCAGTTCTCAAAAAAGGCCTAAACTTTTCACCTACAGGGGATTTTAACCTCTTTGAATGGGTAAATGATATTCATTTATTCGCCAGAAAATTGGCTTTAAAGAAGTTTTTTTCTAAAAAGAAGAACAGTATTCCAATAGAACCAATGCATTCCAAGACTTTGAGAGGTCTTGAAAGCTTACTAGCAGAAAATGAAGAATTTCAATCTATAGGTCCCTACTCTGCTTTCAAACCAAAAAGTAAATATACACTACCTTTCAGTATAAGTCCCAGCATAGAGCTATTTGCAAACAACGTGGTTCGTGATATGACAAACATGTCTAATAAAAGTAATGTCAACTATAACTTGATTAAATCTGAAAGATTTGGCATTAAAACAACTACAACATGATAATAAAATTATTATCAGAAATTCAGATAAAGGAGGCAATATAGTTATACTTGACAAAATTGATTACACTTTGGAATGTGAAAGACTCCTGAAAGACAAAAAAAGTTATAAAAAACTAGAAAAAGTTCCAACTGATGATTTTATTGAGGAACTTAAAAACATTCTAACAAGTGGTTTAAACATCAAAGCTATATGTAAATCTGAATTTGACTTCCTTTTGAATCCAAACCCAAAAATAGCCACTTTTTATACCATTCCAAAAACACACAAGAATCCTATAAAACCTCCAGGTAGACCAATTGTGTCAGGCATTGAGAGTATTACAGAGAACCCCAGCAAATATGTGGACTCTATGTTACAAGAATTTGTGTTTACATTGGCATCACATGTAAAAGACACAAAAGATGTTTTACTGAAATTAAATTACATCTCAGTCAGTAATGAAGCACTTTTGGTATCATTAGACGTTGAGTCCCTCTACACAAACATACAACACCTAAGAGGTATAGAAGCAGTAAATTATTTCTTATCTAAAAGAGGTACTCAATATCTTAATCATAACAAATTCATACTAGAACTACTGGAGTTCATATTAACTCACAACTATTTTGTTTTTCTCAATAAGTTTTACCAGCAAATATGTGGTACAGCTATGGGCACAGCATGTGCCCCCACATATGCTAATTTATATTTAGGCAGGCAAGTTGTTTTTACTGACCAATTGGATTACTACACCCAGTATATTGAATTGTGGATAAGATTCATTGATGATATCTTGTTAGTGTGGAATGGGAATCAAAAAGATTTAATTCTCAATGAAGTAATATATCAAATGTAATTATTATATTTTCTATTGATAGCACCAGACACTTTCATAGGTGCAATATATATAGAAGTGCAAACACAGAAGTCTAGTATTTGGACCTTTGTTTCTGCTACTCATTAATATTACACTATTACCCTACAAATTGGGGCATTACACATTAATAAGAAGATAAAGGGATTACTGGTATATTCAACAGTCTGACAATTCAAGCCAAGGTCTAAATGACTCCAGAATAATTCAGAATTTGCCCTACTTACTTTATCTTGTCAGAATCTCAATATTTTAACCAAATATTTTAATAACAAGTTTTAAAAGAATATTAATAAACGTTAAGTTTTAGAGTTTTTTACTGCTCTATATTGTTATTTGGGCAGAGGGTGTGCACTTCAATCCCTAAAGGATACTTGTTCTGTCCTCTCTGTTTTTTGTTACTTACTCTCTTTTGCCACTTATTTTTCCTTTTCTATTTTAGCCACTCTAATAGCCCTTTTGCAAGCCTGTTGATTTCCTTGTACTTACATAAAGCAGTCTCTTGTTTTTGTTTTATTCAAATGAAATTCCATTTTTGTATATGCAAATTCTTGTGTGAAGTAAAATACAATCAAACAATGTTTGTCATTTATTTTATGTATCCAATTTGAAACATAGCATAGTTTCTCTTTACTGTAATTTTCAATGTACTTATAAACTATTTTCGATTTTGGAGGCAATTCCAGTTAATTTGAGGAATTTGACTATTTAATAAAAACAGAGAAGATTCTTTAAATCTCTTGTATTCATTCAATCCACCTCTGATCTTCTGGTTACTTACCTGATCACATACTCCAATACGTAAGGAGTTAAATAAGACACAGCAATTAGTTGTAGATGGCTTTTACCTTGCTTATATTATTTAAGGGGCTTTCCTAGCTGACCCTGCCATTGAAGGAGAAATAAGTGTTAGGTGACTTCACATGCTGGTAACCCAGCGTAGGAATTGAACACTTGTCTTTTACTGCTCACTTGCCTGTTTTGACAGTAAAGGGTGATGGGAAATGTGATGTTTAAACTCACTTGATCCTACTAGTTGGTCCAAATTAGTCACTACTTCAGTTAAGTTACCTGTACTTTATTTATACTGGAGATGTGATCTGTACAACATACTATTCTCAGAAAATGAGGTCATATTTTGGTGGGCATCCATCAATTTTTATCAGAATCTCTCTATTAAGCACTAACATTAAACCTTACTGATTGTGTCTTAATATATGAAGATTTAATATCAGAAGAATCTAGCAGTGAAGGCTTTACATTTAGACAGATTCAACAGTGATTTTATTACCCGACGATTCTGTCTTTTCCTTTTTATATGAGTTATATATGTCATATTGTACTTCACTTACTGCAGTATAACTAATGTGGCAGATTTAGACACGACTTCCTGTATATATTAATTTTAAGATATTTTCTTTACAACTCAGTATACTTATTACATTTTTTAGGTTCGCTCTGGACTAGTTTCTGATTTCATTTCTCACTATTTACAATTACATAGTCAGTGAACCAATACCCTTAATTATGGTATTTATGGTAATACATGCTATTCCAATATATCCTCTATCTTTATGTTGAATTAGTTTTATAGCTAAATCTCCCATTTCGATTGTCCTCTGTATCTTGTTGCTAATATGTAGATTGCCACCACCCCAAATATCATACATGAGTGTTACTTGGATATTGTCCAAGTGTACCATAGTGAGGTAATTTCTACAGTTATATATTGGGATTTCAAGTAGAACTTAAATTAGATTGTACTATTTGCCAGGAATCTAGTATTTTGGTTCTAATTGATTTAAAAAAATGTTTTATTGCTGCTATTTGTATCTGTGATTTAATAGAAGTTTCAGTAAAAAATAATGATCTTTTCCTCTTGTAATGTCATTTGCTTACTACAATACAGATTCTGTGGGGATTACTAATAGTATAAGTGTGCTTTTCATTTTTTTTTTATATATGTGTTCATATACCACTGTTACTAGTTAATCAATCCATATACTAGTTTGTTGTGTTTCAGATTTATTCCCTTAATTTCTCTCCGTAGAACTAGTATTGTATCAGTATTCAGTAGTTCATGTAAGTCTAATGATATAATATAGTTGTTATGCCACTTGAACATTTTTGCATTACCAGTACCTCAAGCTTTTGGAAATTCTCAGTAAATACAATATACATGTGGTGCGTATTTTGATCTTGCATTTTCACGGTAAATGCTCATATTCTCACCTTTAATGCAGAAGCCTTTGCTTTGCTAACAAAACTTCAAAACATATCTGAAACCATTCTGTGGTGATTGGTGATTCTGTTACTGAACTTTTATGAACACATTATTGTATGTATCTGTACATATTTCTTTTCACATGATACTTTTTATTACCCTTTGTCAACAAATATTTTCAATAAGATGCTGTTCTATACTGAACTCTACTAGGGACAATGTAAAAAATAGGTAGTTATTCTTACCTGGATACTGACTATGAGCCTCATTCAATTGGCCAAATCGCAATTACTTGAACCCATAATGTAGCCCATAAATGTTACGCATATTCAATTGGCTACATTTTGCTGCTAACATTCCAATTGTGAGTATCAGGCTCAAAAGTAACGTTGTCAAAAACATAACTATGTTTTATCTCCTCCATTGATTTTTCAAGCCCATACATTTCACTACTGCTAAAGATGCAAAATCAATATGCAATTACAATAATTCAATAAGCCCGTAATTGCCTTCAAATTTGTAAATCGCAAATGTATAAAATAAATTATATGAGTACTAGATAGGACTCGCAAGTGGGATAAACACCTGTTCGTAACACTGCAGCAGCAAATATAAACCCCCACTACTAGACTTTAAAATACTGGGAAAGCAATGAAAGGCATTAGAATGAATTGAACAACAGTCTCAAGTTTGCAAATCTGCAATAAAAAATAATTATTTGTAACTTTTTTTCAGTTATATTGATTCAGGAAATCAAGGAGTTAATGCATATCAGACCACCCACATGGACTTAAACAGATTATTTAATGTATTTCAAGATTGATTGAGTGCAACACGATCGGCAAACATTACTTATTTGCATGTATTATGCTTAGCCTATAATTGCAGGTTAATTGTAACCTCCATGTTTTACTGACGTCATGATGTCTCATTTACTATTGGCTGTGTCTAAGAAGTAACTTGCGGACTTGCTCAATCATTGTCAGATCATATGATCATGACCTTGAAATCCTACTTACATGTTCACGGTTTGCATGTGGAGGCTGTGAAAGGGCAGTTGCAAGTTAGAGACAATTGAACACATCTAAATGTTCTGAAAAATGTAAGCAGTAGCCAAAATGTCAGGTTAAAGGTAATTCCGGGCTTGCGATTGACTGAGGCTCTAAGTCTATGACTATCCTTAGTTTAGAGTTTAGTGACCACTGCTAACCCTCCACTGCAAATGAAAAATGCAGACAGAGATTAAACATGTTGTACTAGTTTCTATTTAATATCACAGGTCACTAAATTGATGATTCATTTAATATACTGAAATATTCTCATGGGATAGGATATGATACACTATTAATTGTTACATAATTGGAGCTCAATGTGATAATTACAGTTTTTAGCAAGATTCTTGACACTAAGCTAATTTTGTATATTGCTGCAAACTGTAGAGGTCTAAGGGTAAGGAAATTGATCAGAGGATTTAACTCATGAGTTAGCCAACACTTATTATATTGACATACATTAAACACTGCATCTTGAACTATATTGTATAATTGCTTATTGTTCTGAAAAAAACATTGACCACACATCCACTAAGGTTGTGATGCAGCATAATCAGACATTGTGCAGGTGATGTGAGGGATGTAAAATAGCTTCTGCAATCTGCTGTAATCAACATTGAGATAACAATATATCTCCTCTAAAACATTACACAAAAGAAGAGAATTGTCTATTTCCATAATTATAACTAATTGTATAAGTATCTATCACAACTCACAGAGTATATATAGTTTTATTGTAGTAATTAAACCTATTACATATACACAAGCAAAGTCAGCTAAAATCAAAATCACATTTATGCTCATGGTTTACACAGTTGCTAATCTTAGAGAATGCCCTTGTAATGTTCCTTATTCCAATAACAGCTGATAAGACCTCTATACCATATAAATATATATATATAAATATATATATATATGTATATATATATATAGATATAGATATTAAAAAAACTTTTAGTCATACTAAGAGAAAAATTCATAAAAGTCAGAAAGATTGCTTTTAATCAGAAAAAATAAAATGTTATCCCTCTGCTGGACCCTTGAGGCATCCCCAATACTTTGGTAAAGGGTGGGGTCTATATCTGATAGAGCAGGACTTGCATTTCTTGAAGCTAATATAGTAATAGTGTCTTTAATTATTAAACTGCATTCAGATTTTGCAAGATTCAGTATCTTATTCCATAACATGAGCCTGTCAAGTGGAGGGCCATGTGGACAGATCACTATTCTTCCAAATATCTCTACCTAAGAATACTGTAATGGCAGAAGAAATGTCCCCTGCTAACAGTTGTATGCCAAGTTACCTTGTACTTATTGAAAGCAGATGTTTCATGAACAGTGCATAACTCAGCCATTTGCATTTCTCAGCCAAGCTAATACATATTCTGCTGAGGCACATCAAGAATTACAAGAAGCATGGACACAAATGTGTCAATTGTCCCTCAATGTCTTAATTGTCAGTGCAATCAACCCCTTCTGAGGGTTTCACAGCAAATAAGGATTCTACGTAGGGACATGTAGAGGCATCTCACAACACTCCACCATTTTCTGTCCACTTTAAAATGGTCCATGTCCTCAGGCTGCCTTTAGAACATGATTTTGGGTTACTCATATAAGACTGGAAAATCACTAAAAATAAAATACTTTCCTCACTAAATGTCCACTGTAAAATGATAATATAAATAAATCTACTGTATCTCAGTGTGTTTATATTAAAATATGCAACATTACATTTAAAAATTAGGAAGTAGTGCAATTCAGCATAGCTTTAAGGGTAGCAGTTGACCTTCTTGCAGCACTTGGTAAAGAATAAGTTTTTCTTTTTTCTTATGTGGTCCCTTTCAGAGGAAACCAGCAAAGACATATATCTGTAGATGCAGGTCACATATCTATCACTTAGCCCTTCTGTCTTCAAAGGACCACTGCAAGGCTCAATAGAGGATGTATGCCTCTTACTTCACAGGAGTTCCGAGGAAGGGCAGAAGGCTACCCCTAGAGATGAGCATTATAATTCTGTAATTTTAAAAAATAATGCATCATATTTAATATCATCTTACTGGGAAATGTTACTATTACAAAACTGTAAAATTTATGTTTTTCACTTTCATATTACAGACGTCCTTCAAAGCCTCTTTGCAGTGGTTGTGAAATGAGGAGTAGCAAAAACTAACAAATCTATTTATAAAATAGTGCATTATTTTCACTTGGAATACTACAAAACAATAATAATTTCCAACTCTGTCTAACTCAATTCTGCTTCAGTGATGTGTTTAAGATGCAAATTAATCACACAGTATTTCTTGTCAGGTGAAGAATCTGTCATGTCTAATTTTACTTGATAATGTTGACTTTGAAATGTCTTTTACCTGAAACAATTTAGTAACAAAAAAGTGTCTTTAATTGTATTACTGCCCAATGTC
Organism: Discoglossus pictus; assembly: GCA_027410445.1. Classification (NCBI taxonomy): domain Eukaryota; kingdom Metazoa; phylum Chordata; class Amphibia; order Anura; family Alytidae; genus Discoglossus; species Discoglossus pictus. The sequence continues at coordinate 116,547,667 of CM050164.1, read as the reverse complement.
AAACCATGATTTTTATCCAGATTGAAAATTTAAATTTTGTAAAAACTAAGTATTGTATTGTAATGTTTACAGTAAACACATAATACATTTGTGTCCACATGTCTGATAAATTAAAAAAAATATTACCTGCCCAGAATTCCCAGAAATAGTTATCTTGCTGCATTTTGGGAACCTAGACAGCACTGTTTCGATGTTACTGACTCTCATCAGTGTGGATCCAGTACCTGGCCTGTGTAGCAGATTTTGTGGAGAGATTTCTTAAAATGTAACCGGTCTCAAATGGTAAAATTATTTACTAAAAGGGATCATAAGCATACTAGACAAACTTGAAATCAAATTGTTTAGGATCACACAAAAGTGATTTAAACAATCACCACTAAAGGGTAAAAAAGTACTAATGAAGTCTGAGCAGGGAGGTGATCCTATGATCCCACACAGGGATGCGTCCTATCTGGAAGGCATATATCACTAAAAGCTGATTTAAATACCTAATCATCTGGCTGAATAATTATTGAATGTCGGTAACAACACCTACATAACATAAGTGTATAATTGTGGGTTTCCAGAGACTAAACTGTTACAAATCTAGTAGACTGGAACAGTACCTAACAAAGTGGGACAGGTCATAACATGGTCCCTCGTGGAGTTACCTCCTGTCTAGAAGGCATAGAGAGAGAGAGAGAGGATTTCACACACAAGAAAAGCATTTTTGTGGTGGAATTTGTAGGTGCGTGCCAGTATAGTGGTTACATTTGGAAAAGTCCTTTAATAACTATATATATAAATATATATATATATATATATATATATATATATATATATATATATAGATAGATAGATAGATAGATAGATAGATAGATAGATACATATAGATAAACTCCTTGATTTTTTATCATGTGTTTGGTCATGTTTGGTCATTGCATGGTCAGGATCACTAGGCAACAGTCCCACAGAACCAAAGTGCGTAATCTAGTTATATATATAGATAGATAGCTAGATAGATAGATAGATAGATAGATAGACAGATAGATAGATAGATATAAAATGTTATTTCCTCTCTGGACAGCTATACATCAAAACAATAACTATTACTGAAATCACCACTTATATTTAGATGACTAATCAGAGTATTGCAGTTTAAAGTGACACCTTTCTTATTGGACTAACATATTAGTTAGAACAACAAGCTTTCAAGACAATCATCTATTTCTCAATTTGGGATTACTGCGTCTGACTAGAGGCGGCAGAGACAGGAGGGAGAAGTGAAGAGGGACATGTGGAGAATGAAAAGAAGGGCAGAATGAAACAAAAAGGGTAATAGTAGGGCAAGAAGAAAAACAGGAGACTGAGAAAGGAGAGCTTAGAAGCACTGGTATGGACAGGAATAGAAACCACACAAGAAGCAGCAATAGCAGCACCCAGATGAACTGCATTAGTACAGCGACTTGTGGGGAAAATAGGATTTGTCTCCTAAGTGACCAGACTACTTCCTTGGTCATTAAGAATGTAACAACCTTTAAATTCTTTGAATAATAGTGCTGCAAATTTTCACTTAATCTTAGATTAGAGGCCTGGGGCTCAAATTTAAGTCGTTTATGTAGTGCAAATCTCTGTGGTTAATAAAATATATATAGCATTTTAACCCTAATCTAAAATCAAGTGGAAATCGGCAGCACTATTATTGAGAGAAGTTAGAGGGTTAATATTTGAAGCAAAACATATCTGTTTTTATCTTGTGCACCATATAATAGGAGAAATCTGACATCTACCTATTAAGGTAATTACCTAATCCCACAATTTGAATGTGGTAAACAACCTCTAAAGTACTCTATTAAGTTATCACACCTCTGTTTCTCCTCTAAAAGGCTTTACATGGTTTGTAGCAAGCTTTGGGACATCAGTCTAGCTATGCCTTACAGATAGAAGGATCCCATTGAGGATCACAGGTTTTCATATCACATATTATAATTGTGCAACTACGAATCGTCGTCACGCTGTGTTGCGTGGTGCGTATGACTTAGCGATGAGCGCCGCAGGCGCTCATTGCCTAAACCATACCACTTTGCCGATTGTACCACTTTGCGATGAGCGCTGCAGGTGCTCATCGCGCAGCAAGGCGAGCCGTTAAACCGTACTACTTTGCCGATCGTACGACTTAGCCGTTAAATTGTAGCACTTTTTGGCAATGAGCGCCGCAGGTGCTCAATGCAAGCGAACCTCGCGTAGCGAGGCGAGCCGTTAAACCGTAGCACTTTTTTACACAAGATGAAGGACTCAAAAATATGAGATGAAAAAAATTACGAGATAAGCAGCGGAACCAAAACAATTAAAAAAACACTAAATACACACTAAAAAATAAAAAAAAAGGTCACTTACAGCATGGGGAACCAGGCAGGACCTCTGGGAGTGAGTTGGAACTCCAATTTACATCGATTTAGATGACTTACAAAGATCGAAAATCGGCTAAACGAGAAAAAAATAGCCGCCGAAAAAAATGAAAACAAGGCTATACTACTACGAACTGCGTAAAACACAGCCACAGACGTATGTGCTTGAAAAACAACGAGACAAAGGATGCGCATTAACCGCACAATGAGTAAAAAAAGACAGTAGCGAGTACATTTTACGAAACGCAATTACACATTTACGCATTAACACAGATTTCCCGCCTTTGTCTCGCGACACATCGGATTTCCCGCCTAAAACAATGCATTTGTCTCGCGCACAAAGCCTATACATAGGGCACACTTGACACATAACTGACACTTTCTCCTCAGGTAATGACAGTCTGACTGGACGTTTTCTGATGCTGGAAAATCTCAAGAGATTGTTAGCTCTTCAGGATACTGCTTCAGCAAGATTACATTACAAAAGGTACATATCATTAAGTATCATTAATTAATTATTATATTATTAGTTACTTAATAAATAAATTTAAACAGTAAAGGGAATTTATTTAATAGAAAAATAATATTGGGCTTAACTGTCTGAAACAATTGTCAATAATATTGATAATGTACATTAAATAATTAATTAATGAATTATTAATATCAAAGTGACTTAATGTTTAAGAATGTCCATAAAAAAGAAACACATTAATTAATTAATTAATTAATAATGTACATTAAATTAATAATTAATTGGTTATATATTGTGCTTACCTGTGTCAAAGAATTGTAAATAACCTTCCTAATGTACTTTATTTAATTAATTAATTAATTAATCATTACTAATCAGTAATATCAAAAAAGCTTAACGTTTAAGAATGTGCATAAAACAAGAAACACATTGCTTCATTAATTAATAATGTGCATTATTTTAATAATTCACTTCTTAGATATTTACTATAAAATAACTCCCCCCCAAAAAATATATATACTGATGTTTACGTCTTGATGGTAGATTTAGTCAGAAATTACTTTAATATTAATGAACATTAATTGATTGTTATTTCATTAGTTTTGTACATTCTTTTAATAATTCAGTTGTAACAGACTCATTTCAAAATACACCACCCGAAAAAAAAAAACGCAATATACTCATGTTTACATCTTGACATTATATTTAGTAGATTAATTGATATATTTATTTTATGTTTTTAATTGATATATTTATTTTATGTTTTTAATCTATGCAAAAATGTCTATGTTCAGCCTGATTGATTGATACGGATGAAGCAACATATTATACATTAATTTTACAATTTGCTATAATTGCAGTTGAGCGGGACCTGAATGAACACAGAAAGTGACGCTTGCAACCATTGAACTTCAGGAAGATAATTTGGACAGGTATAGAATTTTAATTATATTACTAATAGGAACATATTAAATGTATACAAATATATGTCTCTTGATTGATGTTCATATAATGATATGCATGAAGCCAAATATTACAAAGATTCTCAAATTTATTTCACAGTTTATTGCAATCTGCAAGTGAATTAACACACAGCGTGACGTTTGCAGTCTTTGAACAACATCAAGATCATCTTCACAGGTAAAACATTTAATTTTGTACTGATGCATCAAAAAAGCCTATATTAATAAATTTTAACATGCACTTATGGAAAGTTGAATAGACAATACGAAGTAATACGAATATTTAACAAAAAGAAGAAGCTTAGAACACTTGCCAAAAAAAAGAAGAAGCTTAGAACACTTGCCAAAAAAAAACCTTCAATGTATGCAGTGAAGTCAATCAAGAAGGATTTGAATTGAAGGATTAATAATTGATATAAATATATATATGTGTAGTTATTTCCTATTTAATATATGTCAATAAAATACTTTGAAAAATGGTATCATTTATTTCATTGAAAAAAAGTATGTTTATTCATCAACTTTAATGTAACAGTCCAAAAAGTAAAAATAAATATGTACACAAAACAAAGAATAAACACTAATTATATTTCTATACAATTACAGATTAAAATGGCGGATAATGGAGAAGACAAAATGGAACGCAAAAGAATAAATAAATAATAATAAATAAAAGAAAGATGACTAAGAAAGCCAAAAACGAGTCTGTTGGGCCTTGCAAAAAACATAAAAGTAAACAAAAACATCTATGTGAACCAGTGTCTAATGATTCTATTGTGCAGAATGACTTAAATGTAGACACACATGACAACAATGTACATATAGAAAGTGGGTCTGATCTCTAAGTTCAAAAAATGCATGACAATGTGTTTAATACTGCAGTACAAGTAGATACTCATTATTGTGGGTTACTTAATGTGCTTTGTCAGTTTTGTGGGGCATATCATTTCATAAAGGAAAGACCTACTGTTGGAAATTTCATTAGTTGCTGTCAGAAAGGAAAGGTCAAACTTCCACTAAGACATCCATTTCCATATTATTTAGAATGTATTATGAGTGATCCAACATTTCCAAATTATAATAATTTCAAACAAAACATCAGGTCTTATAATAGTGCAATTTCATTTGCTTCAATGGGTGCAACATTAGCAGAAAATGTACCAGGACATGGTCCTTACTGTTTCAGAGTTCAAGTTCAAATATACCACCGAACTTCACATTTACACCCACAAGAAGGAGAGCAAAGGAAATTTGCACAGTTATATGTCTTGGATACGATGGAAGCTGTGGAACAAAGAATGACACTTCCAGAAAATAGACAGTGTTTGCGCATAGTTTTTGAACAGTTGGATAAAATTATGCAAAAAAAACCCATATAGTCAAGCATACAAACAATTAGCACAGCTGGAAAAAGAACAACAGGAACATGCTGAAAGACATCAATTGCCTACACCAAGAGTAAATATGGTGTTAAAAAGTGATCGCAACACTGATCAAAGAAGATATAATTTACCTACAGTAAATGAGGTTGTCATGGTGTTTAAAAATGATGATGGTGAACCACCTTTTCAGCGGGATATCAGAATATATCCACGCAATGAAGAACAACCATTTATCAACATCAATATATTAAGCTGTAATTTAGATCCAATGACATATCCCATTTTCTTTCCAAATGGGGAACCTGGATGGGAAGCAAAATTAAAATTGGAAAGTTATCCCAATACTAAACTTCGGATAAGATCTAATATTTCCATGCTGGAATATAAAGTTGCACAAACTGCTATCTGTGACTGTTTTAATCCAATTTTACATGGAGGCAAACTCACTCAACAATGGATTATTGATTCATATCTACAAGTTGAAGCCAATAATCTAAATTTCATTACATTTCAACAAAATAAATTACGAGTAGAACAGTATTGTGGATTAATGGATTATGTGGCAGATTTAGCTTCCAACAGAGACATTCCAGCTGGAAGAGCAATTATTTTGCCATCCACTATCCAAGGATCTCCTCGCAATATGCGAGAAAGGTATAATGATGCCATGGCTATTGTCACAAAATTTGGAAAACCAGATTTATTTATTACATTCACATGTAATCCACAATGGCCAGAGATCAAGGAAAATTTGTATCTAGGACAAACTACTTCTGACCGACCAGATTTAGTGGCAAGAGTATTCAAAATCAAACTGAATTAATTAATACGTGATATCACTAAAGCAAAATTATTTGGACAATGTATGGCATTTGTTTACACCATTGAATTTCAAAAAAGAGGACTGCCACATGCTCACATACTTTTAATACTGCAGGAAAAAGATAAGTTGAACACTGCAGAGAGAGTGGATTCAGTCATTTCTGCAGAATTGCTAGACCAAGAAAAATATAAAAATCTTTGGGAGATTTTTTCACATAGAATGATTCATGGACCATGTGGAGAGATGAATCCTAATTCACCATGTATGGAAACTAAAAAATGTACAAAACAATTTCCGAAACAATTTCAAATGCAAACTTATGCAAATTATGATGGATATCCTTTGTATAAAAGAACACAAGGAGAAACAGCTATTATCCATGGCAAAAGGTTGATAATAGATTTGTCGTTCCATACAATCCACATTTGCTCTTCAAGTACAATGCACCCATCAATGTGGAAGTTTGCACTTCAATTAAATCAATTAAGTATGTGTATAAATATATATACAAAGGATATGACGCAGCTACTGTTGTTGTACAAGGTGTTGCAAATGAAAACGAAAATCCAATTTTACACGATGAACTATCAAATTATTTAGATGCTCGCTATGTGAGTGCTCCTGAAGCAATGTGGCGCCTTTTGAAATTTGAGATGCATGATCGGTCACATGCTATCTATCGTTTAGCTGTACATTTGCCTCAAAGTCAGTTGGTTTGCTTTACTGCAGGAAATGAAAGACTTGCATTATGTCAAAGTGAAGACAGAGATACCACACTTACTGTATGGTTTAAATTAAACTGTCAGGATACGCAGGCCAGACAATTTTTATACATAGAGATAACATATCACTATGTATTTGTAAATGGTCAATGGCAAGAACGAAGAAGAGATGCACAAAAAATTATACCACGCATTTATACCGTCAGTCCAAGGGACATTGAACGTTTCAGCTTAAGATTACTTCTGCTACATGTTCCCGGTGCACAGAGTTTTGAGCATTTACGTACAGTGAATGACATAGTTTATGATACATTCCAATTAGCTGCAAGACATCAAAATTTCATAGCTGATGATACAAAATGGGAGAGGTGTCTTGAAGAAGCAGCACTATGTCAAATGCCAAAGCAAATGAGACAACAATTTGCATTCATATGCATATTTTGCAATGTACCTGATGCTTTCACTTTGTGGGAAAAATTTAAATTAAACATGTCAGAAGACTTCTTGAAACATTACAGAGAACCAATAGCTCTGTTAAAAACATTGATGGAAATACAAGAAATATTGTCGCTCATGGATTAAATTGTGCAAGTTTTAATTTACCTGATCCGGGACTTATAGATGACATCAATTTTGATAATTATGACACTGAGCTACAAAAACAAAAAACACAAGAAAAACTGGCAACTTTAAATACTAAACAGTTAGAAGCATTCCATGCCATCACAAATGCTACAGATGATGAAATGGTTAAAGACCGGTATTTCTATCTAGACGGCCCAGGTGGATCCGGAAAAACTTATCTGTACAATTGTTTGATGAGTTATATTCCATCACACGGTCAGATAGCTATGCCATTTGCAACAACTGGAATTGCTGCACTTTTGTTAGATGGTGGTAGAACTGTGCATAGTGGATTTAAGCTGCCAGTTCCCATTTTGGAAACATCAGTGTCAGATATTCGACTCAATTCCATACAAGCAAAAAAAATTAAAAAAACTAAACTAATTATCATAGACGAGGCAACAATGATGTCATGTCATGCACTGCAATGTATTGACAGATTCTTAAAAGAAGTGATGGATAATAAGTTGCCATTTGGTGGAAAGGTGATGCTGTTAGGAGGCGATTTTAGGCAAACGTTACCTGTTGTGCCACACAGAAATAGAACAGAGATCATTGAATCATGTATCAAGACCAGTAAACTGTGGCAAATATTTAAACATCTCAAATTTGAATTAAATATGAGATCGGAAGGCCAAAATGAATTCAATGATTGGCTTATTAAAATCGGAGAAGGAAAACATCCAGAAATACAGCATTTACCAAATGATACCATTGAAATTCCATCAGAAATGGTTTGCAATGAATCACTGATATCAGCCATATTTCTAATTACTCTTAATAATGAGGATTACTCAGACATTGCAAACAAAGTGATATTAACATCAAAAAATATCGATGCCTTGAATGTAAATAATGAAATTTTAAAATACATCAATGCATCACAAAAGAATTATTACAGTGCAGATTCGGTTCTGGCTGATGATAAAGAGAGTGAATCGAATTTTAGTATCGAATTTATTAATTCGTTAACACCATCTGGAATGCCACCACATATTTTACAATTGAAAAAAGGTGCAATTGTCATGTTATTGCGAAATATGAATCCAAAAAAAGGACTTTGTAATGGCACCAGATTAATTGTGCATGAGTAAAAAGATCATTTTATACATGCAGAAATGATAACTGGGACTTATAGAGGTGAACGAGTTTTTATACCAAGAATTGATTTAGCATCAAGTGAGAGTGGTTTGCCTTTTGTCCTTCAAAGGAGACAATTTCCAGTTATCATGGCATTTGCCATGACCATCAATAAATCCCAAGGCCAAACTTTTAAGTCAGTTGGGATTTTTTTTAAAGGAACCAGTTTTTGCACATGGACAACTCTATGTTGCTTTTTCAAGGTGCACAAATCCAAACAAAATTAAAATGACTGTTGAAGAAAACGAAAGTCAGGGTCATTTATTGGACGATGGATGCATTTACACCAAAAACATTGTCTACTATGAGGTGTTGGAAACATAGAGCACAGTGGTTTCATTTCCATGACAACATTTTAAGGTACTCAATTTGATTGCACAAAAACAATATTTCAAGAACCAACTATATACAATGGACAAAAAAACAGAGAACAGTGGTTTGACTTCCAGTACAAAATTTAAGTACTCTTGGACTCATTAAATAGGGGACCACTATTTCACTTAGGAAACTCTATGTGACATTTGCACAAAGGACAAACAGAACAAAAAAAAAAACAGTAAACATCCTTAAACATATTGGAATGGGTTACAAGTTTCATATTCATATGATTGGCCCCACAAAAAAAATCTCACATTTTGTGTCTTGCAAGAGTTAAATGTTATTGTTTGATGTTACAATTTCAGATGTTAAATATGTGTATTTTAAAGTTTGAAAACAGTTTGTTAAATATATATGTAGTATAGGCAAACATGTACTGTTAGTATAAAGTTGAAGCATTTCATAATAATTGGAAATGTATTAATTAAAGTCAAAGTATTGATTCAGGGAGTAATCCGATCGCCAGTTAATGGGGTCAGGAAGGATTAATTTTTTCCCCTCTAAGATACAATTGTAAAAGTTTGAATGGGGGGTTTTATTGTTTGCCTTCCTCTGGATTCAATGCTAATTTAGTTTAACAAGAGTTTAAGAAAAATGTTACAAATGAAAAAAAACATGTTCTTCCGAAAAAAAATTACTTACTCAAAGTTAATATAGTCTGCAGTTACTAAGTGATAAATATCAATTGAAAAGTGTTAGTATTGGTAAAAGAATGTTGAAAGATTGTTTAATATACAAGTTAGACTTTACAATATGCATACATATTGTAGACTTTACAATATGTATGCATTAAAAAGTACAATATGTATGCATTAAAACGTAAGACATTATTATATTGTTATTGAAAAAAAAAAAAGTGAATATAAGTTGAAAGTTACAAAAAATAAAAAGTTAAAAAAATTAATGTGTATTTCTTTTTAGAAAAAAAAGGGACAAAGGGAGCAGACTCACTTTGTGTTGCAAACAAATTTCACAACATTTAATTTTTATTGACCGTCATTTTTTGACGGGCAAGTTGCTAGTACCTATATATTTCTCCATTGCCTACCAGTGTTATTAAATAAAGATTCCTTATTTTATAATTATATAGAAACTAGTATGTGATCACAAATCTGGGATTATTTTTAGGTCCATTACTCAATAACTTTTCTAGCTTTTCCACCTTCAGAAATTGCATATAAATGGACCTACAAATTCCACCAGATAAAAGCATATAAAGAGTGCACAAAAATAATGTTATATTTGCCACCTTTCTGTTAGTCTCTCTTCAGTGGCTCCTAGTTTTTCCCTGTCTCACTAGTGTGTTATTTCACCATGTGTGACCACAGTCCTGCTAAGGTTCTTGCAGACAAAAAATAACTTGTAATACATACTTTCAGTGTATAACTCTTACAATTTAATATGTTGTGATCCCACTGTAATCCAAAGCACTCACAACATACTTCCTCCTCTATTTTTGTCTGTAAGACCTATAACATTATTACCTGTGATCACATATGGTGATGTCCATGCTTCTGAGACAGGGAAATTACCTACAGAGAGTAACTGAAGAGAGACCCACAAGCAAGGGTGTAGGAATCAAGAAAAATCCATGGGGGACAACTGACATACATACAATGTGTGTATTTGAATGTCTAAAGTTAAAAACATATTTCCTGCTTGGAATTCCAAGAAATACAGTATCTATATTGAGAGAAAGAGAGAGAGAAATACAAAGGGGATTTCACACACAGGAAAAGCATTTTTGTGCTATTACCAGGTGGAATTTGTGGGTGCATGATTGTCTAAGTTCCCATACCAGTATAGTGGTTAAATTTGGAAATGTCCTTTAATAACTATATATATATATATATATATATATATATATATATATATATATATGTATACAGTAAACTCTCGATTATCCAGTACTCAACTAACCGGAATTCTCAGGCAACCAGCAACCGATTGTTTTCCCCGTCAACCGGAAACTCTCAAGAAACCGGCTTCTTTTTTGCGTTACCAGCAACTTCCGCATCCAGAATTGTTGGTGTGCCACTGGTACCCCCGATAACCGGACTGACCACAGAAGATCTGGACATTAAATGACCTTGGATTGGGAGGTGAGTCAGTATTTTTAATCATTTAAAGTGTCATTGTGCTTGTGGACACAGGTTGGACATTGTACACGAGATTTATTTTTCAAATTTTGTTAATTACCATCCTAGTTTTGAGGAATGTACAGTAAATGTACAGTATTTTTATGTCATAGGTTTTTATTGTAAACAATCATAAAGATCACATAGCCGCATTACAAAGTAAGTAACATACCATACAAAATAATAAATACAGTACTGTACTGTATAACGTTGCTAGAGGTTCTATAAGATAAACTGTGGTGCATAACAAAATACTGTATGAAAATGATGATTAATTTTAGCCCAAAGACTCAATGATTGTCCCATTTGTTTTCCATTTCTATCTACTATCTATCTATCTATCTATCTATCTATCAGTATTTTTAATAGTTCATGATTGTCAATGTGTTGATAGGTGTACATTGTACTGTATTATCCTCCTAGCTTCCTTATACAGTATATAATACATCTCTTCATTGGTTCTGCTCATCTGTAACTTTTTGATTTGATAAGGCCAAATTGGTGACTCTTCTTAATTTGTTTTACAGATTGTCCTTTATAAATCGTCAAAAATGCCAAAACTGATCCCAAATAAGCGCAAACGTGTTGTGCTGAACCTCAAGCAGAAGTTGGAAATATGCAACAGGCTTTGAAAAGGTGACGGGACAATTGTAGAGTTCCAGAAGAAATATAATCTCAAAGATGCTATCTACACTGTCAGGTGTGCTTGGGATTATGTGGCAAGTGAAACATTACAGAAATGTTACCCATACATTTGCCACCTTCAGATCATGACCTCTTGCATTTAGAGATAGTATGAGTTTTTTGACCCCTAACTATAATGAATTATATCGGTGAATAATCTTTAAACTTGTTCAAGAAGATACCCTGGGATCTCAATTCCTTTATGATGGTCATATACTCCAGCCAATTAATCTCTATAGTCTGGTATTTTTGTAATAGTCTCGAATGAGATAAACATGTATTGTTTTCGAATAGATCTCCCAATTTAGTTACTCCAACTGTTTTTAATTTCTGAAGAGCTATGCTTTAATTGTTATAGTGGAGAAGACTGATTAGGGCAGCTGGTGAGGGATACTTAGCTAAGTCCCATACATTTCAATTTTTATACCAACATTTTAATAAAGAGCGAATACCCCCAAATAGAGGCGTTAGATCTCTGGGATCTAATTTAGGGAGCCATAAGAGTAGTTCCAGAGAAAGGTCCCCCATAAGATCCACTTCTAATTTAAGCCATTTTGACTTTTTAGATACTAATATCCAACTAAGTAGATGGTTTGTCATAATGGCATTATGAATGTCTAACAAAGAGGGGATGGCTAATCCTCCCTTTTCAACTGATCTCTTTGTGATGTTTAATTTCAGCAGTGGTTTCTTCTTCTTATTAATATATTTATTCAGAAAGCTTTGCATATTATTAATTGAGTAAATTGATGCCACTTGGGGAATACATCTCCAAATATATGTTATTTTGTGAACAATCAACATTTTTATCATAGCAATCCTACCAGACCAAGACAATTGTTCAGGTTTCCTTCTAGGATGTCCTGTCTGATCGGTCTAACAACTTTATCCACATTATTTTCAGGATAGACCTAATTGATGTCGTATTGTGTATCCCCAGGTAGCAAATACCCTGACTGTTCCAATTAAGTTAAAAATTATTTTTTTAGATATTCAATTTCTTCTTTTCTAAGTCCAGAAATCAATGTATCAGATTTCAACTCATTAATCTTAAAGTAGGAAACACTACTAAATATTCCTATCTGATCCGATATCGCTGGTAGAGACCTAACGGGGTCTGTCAAAGTAAGTATCATGTCATCAGCGAACATCAAAACCTTATGTTGATTTTTCCCGATTTTTAAACCAGTAATGGACTCGATGTTTATATTAGTTCGGCCAGCGGTTCTAGGGTAAAAACAAAAACTAATGGGGACAGGGGACACCCCTGTCTCGTCCCATTATGAATATAGAATTTCTCGGTTTCATAGTCAATGCCCGTCACCTTCGCTCTAGAATTTTTATAAAGTGACATGATTGCTTTATTGCCAAATTCCTCTAATCCAAATTTATCTTAGACCGCCTCAATATATAGCCAATTTACCCTATCGAACGCCTTTTCAGGATCCAATGAGATGGTTAGTAAAGGTATATCCCTAACTTTTGGTGTGCCATAATAAATTAACCAATCTTCTTGTATTCTCCGGCCTTGTCTTTTAGGTATGAATCCAACCTGGTCATAATTGACCAGGCTGGAGACATACCTTTTGAGCCTATTAGCTAAAATCTTAGCATATATTTTCCTATCAATGTTTGTTAAGGAAATCGGTCTATAATTATTATATATTTCTGGGTCTTTCCCTGGTTTGAGGATGTTGACAATATTGGCTTCTGTCATTTCAGATGGAATCTTACCTGATTTTTAAATTTCATTAAACATATTACAGAGGATAGAGCTCAGTTCCTTTATAAATATTTTACAATATATCCCAGTAAATGCGTCTAAACCAGGAGCTTTGTTAACTTTTATATCTGTAATAGTTTATTCTACTTCCTTTAATGAAATCTCTTTATTCAGTTCTAATAGTTCTTCCTTAGTTATTCCAGGTAGTCTTATTTGCTTTAAGAATTCTCCTATTCCCTTTTTGGAGGGTTTTGAAAAGTTCTTACTTGATTCTAGATTTTATAGAGATTGGTAGTACGACTGAAAGACCCTATAGATTTCCGTTGGATGATTTTGTTTCCTATTATTTAGATTCCTAATACTTACTGTTTGACCCGCTGTTTTCTAATTTTGTTCAGAAGAAGCTTTCCTGCCTTGTTACCCAAGATATAGTGGTCAACTTGTAACCTGAGAATTGCTTTATCTGTTTGTTCCTGCAGGATTTTCTGGATTTGTTTTTTAACTTCCTTAATTTGTAGCATAGTATTAGAGTCTAGATTTTGTTTGCTCTTATTTTTCAACACATTCACTTCCATATATAGTTCTCTCAGTGATCTTCCTCTATTCTTATTAAGATATGCACTTCTAGCAATACATATTCCTTTAACAAAGGCCTTGTGTGTACACCACATAGTTGTGTCTAAGGGGACAGATTTTTCATTTAATTCAAAGAAACTACCAATTTCCTTTTTTAGTTTGTTCACAAATTCTTCTGATTTCAACTGAATACCATCCATTTTCCATTGCTTGGGTTTATGTACATCTTGAGAATCTTCCAGTGTCAAGCTTATCGCTCCATGATCTGACCACAAGATGTCTCCTATTATGATGGACTTAACCTTTTCCAGTGTTTTTATATCTGTCAAAAAATGGTCTATCCGAGTGTAACATTGATGTCTACTGGAGAAATAGGTATAATCTTTTACGTCTGGGTTATGAGATCTCCATATATCGTATAGACAAGTTTTGAAGATTTCCGACGAAAATTGTTTTGCGATTTTCATTAGGATATCTGGAATTCCCTAGTGCTATTCTATCTATTGTTGGATCGAATAACATATTAAAGACCCCTCCTATAATCAACCTACCCTTTTTAATCTGATTTATTTGTTTGAGAGTTTTCCTCAAAATTTTCATCTGGTAAAAGTTAGGAAGATATAGGTTTGCTCTATTATATATTTCTTCATTTATTTTCCGTGACAAATAATAGTTCTGCCCTCTTTGTCTAGGACTCTATGATGTTAAGATATAATCAGTTTTTTACTAAACAGAATAGCTACTCCCCTAGATTTTGATTTATGGGATGATGTAATTGAATCGTCAAAGTGTCTACTAAAAAATGCATGTGGTTTACCTTCCCTTCAATGTGTCTCTTGAAGGCGTACAATGTCTGCTTTCTCCTTGACAAAACTTGCACGGGCAATCCTTCTTTTATGGGGGGCATTAAGACCCCTAGCATTTTGAGATATCACCTTAATTCCCCTCTCTTTACTTATTTATTCTGTTTCTACTGTCTACTATTTGGAATTTCCTATAAAGAATCATTATTCCTAGTATATATCAATTCCATTTTTATCATCTAAGTTATATCTTCCAAGATGTCCTTTGTTATTCAAACCTCTCTTTAACCTTTTACACTCTCTCTTCAATTTAAAAATTTGGTTGTCAACTTTCATACTTACATTCAAACTCCTTATTGCATTAGATCTCTTATGCAATTTCATCTTACAGGGCTATTACGCCAATGTACAAAAACAATGGAGTATAGGAGGACCCAAGTGTCCTAAGAGGGAGAGCCATAGTACATTTCATCCTACTTGTCTCATATCTTTAATGTACATTACCTATGTATTATCTATAAGATAATATATATCAATTGCTTTTTGCAATTATTTCTTATAGTGTTTTTAATCTCCACCAATCCTCTTCATATTATACTAAAACTATATGGGCCTCATTCAATTGCGATTTGGCCAATTGAATAGGGCTCTATATAAGCACATAGCATATATTTTTTAAAGAAGTTTTTAGTTAGTGAAAACCTTGCTTTTGGATAGATGTTTACTAACTAAAAACTTCTTAAAAAAAAAATGTTATGTGCTTATTTAGAGCCCTATTCAATTGATCAAATCGCAATTGAATGAGGCCCTATGTGTCTAAGTATTATTGTTTTATTTAGCCAAATTTCACTCAAAAAGGGCTAATTATTTTTATCTTACTGTTGTACCCAATGTTGTGTACTTAAAAAAAAAAAAACATATTTAATTTAAATCATAATATAAGTGTCTTGTTAATATACCTTATACCTCATCCTGTTATAAAATAACTATTTTCACTTCCTTTCATCTTGTGGTGTTTATCTATACTAAATGAATATACATTCTTCTACAGTATTTCCGGATTACCGGTAGTGAATCTTGACACCCTAAATCCCTAATAACACCAGCATTACTCTAATAGTTATTAAGCGTGTTGTTCCTTTAATTACATTCAGCCTTTCCTTTCAAATTCGATTTTGCATCAGGTTATTTAACCATATGATCTTTAATAAGCTTTTCCAGCTTGATCTCCAACTCCTCAATTCTCCCCTATTTGTTCTTTTAAATCGGTTGACAATATAAATTGGAATTCTGTCATGATTTCTCTCATTTTTGCTGGTGACAGTAAATCCTCTCCCATTATATTTGAATCATTAAAGTCCGAGGATTCGGTATTACACCCTCTACTTTGATTGTTGTCTTTCATAATTATTTGAGATTCGTTTTGCGATTTATTTACTGAACTGTTTTTTGGGGAGAAAATGGGTCTGTATTGTCCGTTTTTTTTCCCTTAGATTTAGTTTTATTTGACATCTTGATTTCTTGTCTCTAACAAAATTCTCTGTATATTATCCTCTGGAGAAGCTAACTCTATTACACATCTCTACCAACATCCGTCTAGGCCATCCAGAGTCTTTTAACCTTGATTTCTCAGTCCAACAGCTTGTATATAGTATATACCACTGTTATAGATCCATTTTATTTATGCCTCTGGATAAAGGACGCAATAAAGCTCAAAAAAGCTTGATGGAAGTAATTCGTAAGATTTACGTCTTATTAATATTATTATCACCAATCTATCTATTATGCAAGATCAACACTGTCCAAAGCCACTAAAATATCTCCAAACCGTCTGTTAAATTCAACATGTCCTTGGATAATAAACGGAATGCCACACTGGAGCTCTCACCTCCAGGTATATGCCATATACATTGCCTGCTCCCATATATCTGATTCCTCCGTTTCAATTGTCCTCAGAGCAAATGGTCTGTTAGTTGTCTTTCTTTCCCTTCCTCCACCTTGACAGCTATAACTTCGCCAGGGTTCTCACTGGCCCGCTGTCAGCTGGCTGTCCCACGCACTGCTTCAGTGATTTAGGGCCTTTATGTCGTCCCACGTGTGAAAGGCCACCAGTCATGTACAGCTCTCACTCCCGCGTCTCACCCTTGGAGCTCTCACCTCCGTGCTGCGGGTCCGCTCCTAGCTGCTGTATCGGGTCGGATTTCCCACGGGTGTGAGGTTAGTGTCTTAAACTCCATCCAGCTATTAGCTTGTATTTGCTGCCTTGTTATTTTTCATGCAGTGTTTCACTGAGAATACTGTTCATCTGCTGGCTTTCCCACGCCCTGCTTCAGCGCCTCAGGGCCTCTATGGTGTCACACGTGAGAAAGGCCACCACTCATGTACAGCTATCACTCCTGCGTCTCACCCTTGGAGCTCACACCTCCGTGCTACGGGTCTGCTCCTAGCTGCTGTATCGGGTCAGATTTCCCATGGGCGTGAGGTCAGTGCCTTAAACTCCATCTGGCTATTAGCTTGTGCTGCCTTGTTATTTTTCGTGTAGTGTTTCACTGAGCATACTGTTCATCTGCTGGCTCTCCCACATGCTGCTTCAGCGACTCACTCCCGCATCTCGCACTTGGAGCTCTCACCTCCGTGCTGCGGGTCCGTTCCTAGCTGCTGTATCGGGTCGGATTTCCCATGGGTATGAAGTCAGTGCTTTAAACTCCATCCGGCTCCATCCGGCTATTAGCTTGTGTTTGCTGTCTTGCTATTTTTTGAGCAGTGTTTCACTGAGCATACTGTTCATCAGTCGGCTCTCCCTCTCACCCCTGCAGACGTATCACTCGTCTGCACTACTCATTTCCGGTCACGCCCCAAGCCTCTGTCAATATCAGAGTTTATGATGAAATATGAGTTAGTTGACTCTGCTAATGACAAAATGAATTTGTCTCAAGATAAACTCAACTGCTCGTTTTGCTGTGGATGAAGCTATTCCAGTCACTCATACACAGAAGACATCATAGAAGGTGTTGTGAATCGTGGAAAAATGAGTGTTGCAGAGGAGGAAAAGAGTGATGACGACGGGTATGAGGTGGAAAAAGTATCCTGGCAGAGAGCTACTGCAGCATTGGAAACCGTAATAGCTTTTGCAGAACAGCAACCCTTCTTCACTTCTCGGAATCTTATGCAGCTGCAATCATGCAAAACCTGACTTTGCAGGAGAGGTGTAAGGCCTCAAAGCAAGGAGATATTTGTTAATTTATGCAGAAAGTTGCACCCAAGTCTACCAGTCCAAATCATCTACAGGTGAAGATCCAACACTAATCACGTCCTTTACTCCTGATCGTGTTCCAGCTAAATTAACAGCAGATCCTGATGACTGGTTTTCTGCTCCTGAAGGAGTTTTAGCAGGAGATGAAGCTGCTGGAGATCCTGATGATCCTGATTTTATGTCTATGCAGTAAACTCTCTTTTTTAGTTAGTTTTTTAGTTCATTGAAGTTAACTGAAGTGAAAAAAATGTATGTTAGTTCTGTTCAGTAGTTTAATGACTGCCATTTAATACAGTATGTACTGTCCACTGCATTTCAAAAAGCTATTTTTTACAGTGCAATAAAACTGTGATGACGTGAAGATGTTTTTATGTTAGTTATGTTCAATAGTTTAATGACTGCCATTTAATTCAGTATGTATTGTACACTGCATTTCAATTCATACTCTCTCTCCTTCTTCTGATGGGTTGTGGGGATATATCCCCTAACCCAGGCACCTCACTTTTCCCCACCTGCTGTCAGCCACGCAGAGTCCCCAGGGCAACAAATGCACAAAACACCCATAATCTAATACCCATCACTTGTTGCAAACCATCTACTTTGCCCTTCTCATGTGCCCTCTGGAATGCAAGGTCTGTTTGCAATAAACTTACATTCATTCATGACCTCTTCATTTCCCTCAATTTACTGGCTATCACAGAAACCTGGCTCACACCATCTGACTCTGCCTCCCCTGCCGCACTCTCTTATGGTGGTCTACACTTCAGCCACACTCCTAGACCTGGGAACAAACAAGGTGGAGTTGTGGGCATATTACTATCCTCTCGCTGCACTTTTCACTGCATACCCCCTGTTCCCTCCCTCCAATTCTCATCTTTTGAAGTCCACACGATATGCATCTTCTCTCCCATTCCTCTGCGAGTAGCTGTGATCTATGGATCACCCTCTCAATTTCTGGACAACTTTGCCACCTGGCTCCCTCACTTTCTCTCCTCCAATATACCTTCACTCATTCTTGACGATTTCAACATAGCCACTGACACACCCACCTCCCCAACAACTGCAAAATTATTTGCACTTACCTCTTCCCTTGGCCTATCACAATGGACAGTTTCCACCACTCACAATGGTGAACACTCCATTGACCTTATTTTTACTAATCTCTGCACTATCTCCAACCTTGACATCTCCTCACTTCCCCTATCTGACCACCACCTGCTAACTTGCAACCTCACCTCATCTTCAGCTCACCACCCTTCTTCAAATCCTGCCACCAGAACAGGCAGAAACCTGCAAGCACTCAACCCACAACAGTTTTCATATGTACTAAAACCCCTTCTCAGCCCCCTCACCACCCTTGCCTGCCCTGACATCGCCACTTCACAGTACAACGCTACTCTAACCTCCACCCTTGACTCTTGCCCCATAATCACAAGCAAACGACCTAGCTCTCATCCACAACCATGGCACACTACACAAACACGCTATCTACAGTGATGCTCACGCACTGCAGAACGACTATGGAGGAAATCTCGCACTTCAGCAGACTTTCTCCACTACAAGTTTACCTTGCGCTCCTACTTCTCTGCCCTCAATCTTGCCAAACAACACTACTTCTCATCACTAATATCAAACCTGTCCTCCAACCCTAAACGTTTATTTGCTACATTCAACACCCTCCTTTCCACACCCCCACCTCCTGCCCCTTCCTATCTAACTGCTGATGACTTTGCCAACCACTTTAAAAATAAAATTGAAACCATCCGAAATGAGCTCTCCTCCCAGCTTGGCCCTATCCCACCATCCTCTCCACAAACTGACAACACCCAACCCCTACCCTTCCCCAATCCCTCCTCCACTATGGATTCCTTTGACCCTGTAACGGAGGATGAAGTATCTATATTATTATTAACCTCTCATCTTACAACATGTCCACATGATCCTATTCCATCACAGCTAATCCCTCCCCTATCCACCACACTTATCCCAGCTCTCACACATCTATTCAACCTCTCCCTAATCACTGGCAGGTTTCCATCCTCCTTAAAACATGCCATAATTACACCCATTCTCAAGAAGCCCTCATCTGACCCAGCTTTTGCCTCCAACTACCTACCTATCTCACTACTTCCCCTGGCTTCTAAACTGCTTGAGCGGCTTGTTTACAATCGCCTCACTCAATTTATTTCCTCCAATTCCCTTCTTGACCCCTTCCAATCTCGTTTCCCTGCCCAACACTCAACAGAAACAGCTCTCACAAAAGTCACCAATGACTTGCTAACCGCCAAATCAAAGGGTCACTTATCCATTCTAGTTCTCCTGGATCTCTCTGCTGCCTTCGACACAGTTGACCACCCTCTTCTAATTCAAACTCTCCGCTCATTTGGCATACAGGGCACAGCTCTTTCATGGTTCACATCCTATCTAAAAGATTTTACATTTAGCGCCTCCTTCTCTGGCAACCCCTTCTTCACCTCTTCCTCTCCCTCTTCTACATCTACACCTCCTCCCTTGGCACCCTCATAAAATCCTTTGGATTTCAGTATCATCTCAATGCAGATGATACTCAATTCTACTTCTCTGCACCCGATCTATCAACCCGATCTATCCCCCTCTCTTTTAGCTCGTTTCCTACTGCCTCTCTAGCATATTCTCCTGGATGTCCGCCCGTCAACTCAAACACAACATGTCTAAGACTGAACTCCTAATCTTTCCACCCTCTACTACAGCTACCACTCCTCAAATTTCTCTCACTGTTGACAACACCATCATCACTCCCACCTCCCAGGCCCGTTGTCTTGGGGTTCTACTGGATCCCGCCCTCTCTTTTATTCCTCACATCCAATCGATAACAAAATCTTGTCAGTTTCACCTAAAAAACATTTCCAAAATTCGTCATTATCTTACAGAAGACACAGTTAAAATTTTAATACACTCTCTCATCATATCTAGACTCGACTACTGCAATTCACTCCTTGCTGGCCTACCCATCTCTCGTCTGTCTCCCCTCCAATCCATAGCTTCCCGAATCACATTTAAAATCATGACCCTAACATATAAAGCCCTCAACAACAATGCACCCCCTTAAAGCTCTGCTCTTGTTTCAAAATACTCTTCCAACCGCCCCCTTTGTTCTGCTAACGACCTTCTTCTTTCCTCCTCTCTCGTCACCTCCTCTCACTCTCGTCTTCAAGACTTTTATCGTGCTGCTCCTACTATTTGGAACTCCTTGCCTCGCTCCATTAGATTATGTTCCTGCCTCAAAACCTTTAAAAAATTACTAAAAACACACCGGTTTAAAAAATCTTATCACCTTCAGCCTTTATAATTACAACTGCACACTCCAGAGCTTAATAACACTCACACCCGCAATCTACAGTACAACACACAGACCCCTCCAATTGACTAAATACATTGCATTCACGTTGCCATTTTGCATTTGTCACCCTCTTGTATCACACCTAAACCCTTAGATTGTAAGTTTGCGAGTTTTCAATTGTGTGTCCGTGTCTTGGAAACAAGCACTATGTACATTTGATTATATGCTCAAAAACAGGGCCCTTCATTCTTTATAAGGTGTTAAGTATGTTTTTTGCCATGTAATAAACCCTTGTACAGCGCTACGGAATATGTTGGCACAATATAAATAAAGATAATAATAATGGTGGGGGTAACTCCGCCTAGAGCAAGTCTGTAGGCGTGTTGGCGCCTTTTCCGGAGCACACCTGACTAGCTAGAAACATCGTGAGACATCATGCTGAATGAGAGCAGTGGATACTGCGCACGCTAAGGCGGACGCCATAGACGCCGAAGACGCTGTAAGGCGTTATACACAGACGGGATGCAGCTGTAAATAGAGACCATACGCTGAGGTGGACACTACAGAGATCATACGCTGAGGCGGATATCGCACAGCTGAGGCGGACAACGACTTGATTACATGCTGAGGCGGATAACGCAGAGATCACACGCTGAGGCGGATATTGCATATGCTGAGGTGGACACTGCAGAAATAACACGCTGAGATTATACGCTGACACCGCAGATATTATACGCTGAGACGAACACCGCATATCCTGAGACGGTCACCACATATGCTGAGGCGGATACCGCAGATGCACGGATGTGCTACGGACACAGAGAGATGAGGCTGTGAGCGGAGATCATCAGGCACTAAGCCGTTACAAGGCTTGTATCAGTATTGTATCAGCACTAACCTGTGCTAAATAAAACATGCACAGAGAGAGATTCGGACCAGGATTGATAATCTAAGTCTGAATTGAAGAATATAGCCTAAATGAATAAAGGCATTGCAATCCTGGTAACTCTGGTAAGATTCAGCCCAAACACTGCTAGGTTTGTGTAGCACACAATAAATAATAGTCTATGCTATAAACGGACAATAAAGGAGAGATTGGAGAGGGGGCTAGATCTGATCAACTGTAATAAGAGTATACAAGTGTTTGTAGATTACTCACAAACCACAACTCACTATAAGCGGTTAAGAAGAAGATCGCAAGAATAAATACATAGCGGTTAAGAGGAAGATCTCAAGAATAAATACATAGATCAGGGGGTACTGAGATTACTCTATTATGAATGCTTTTAAGAACGACCAAGGGATCGGTGATAGAGCTCCCAAGAGTTTGTAAGAGTACTTACACAGCACAGAAAGGACATTAATTGTCAAGAGTAATTAAAAGTAAAATAACTGTGCATTTAAATGTACCCCATGATGGGAGTATTAGATCCAGTTACCCGTATCATCGTAGCTTGAGAAGGGTGACACTGCAGTAAAAAAAAGAGCATCAGAGCAAGACCCCGAGAACGCATTTAAAGTTTAAAGGCATAAAGTTCAATGGACTCTGATTGTATATATGTCCCAATAAGGGATCGGTGAGAGAGACCCCAAAGGACACATAGGATTACCAACTTACTACAAGAAACACCTTAATTATCAAGAATATCTGAATGTATATTTATGTGAGAGGTGCCAATTGGAGGATTACTTTCGCCAATCAACTGTTTTATTATACACAAGTATTTTCTAAGTGTCTAGGAATTATATACAAGTAAACCCAAGTCAGTGGGATCCCAAGACTGTTACCATTGAATCATTCACATCCGATTAATTAATTTTTTATTGGGATTGTTGAGTAAGAGTGACTTATGGGTGCTGATTTTACTGTTGTATGACTATTAAGGGTGTATAGGTGGGGTGGAAGGTATCGCTAGATTGTGACATCAGGCATCCATAGGTCCTATTATTATTATCTAAGTGAAATGCTTAAGCACTCGAGTACTTAAAAATATTGGTATGGGAAGCTCAAGTGGGAGTGGCTGAAGGGATCATCTGTTTTGATGCATTGTTATGATATTTGTATTTTCCCTTTTTTTCTTTTCCGTAATTCCTAGGTAAATATTAATCTTGATGTAAAGAGAGATAAGGATATCTTGTATTAAGTAGTGCCAGGTTGTATCCTGGGTATAAGGTAAATGTGGAGATATACACTGCGAGCAGTTGGGGTACAAATTAATTGAAATTGTAAAAGGAATTGGTTTGGTTTTTAACTGGGGGGAAATGTATCAAACTACCTTGAAAGGAAAGAATAGAGAAATAGAGGTAACGGAGGAAAAACTGATAAGGTTAATCCGCTTCTTCAACTCTCCCTCGCGGAGGATCTATCTACTTATAATTCTTCAAACTCAGATAATTCATCTTTGGTAGAAGAGTCGAACTACCCTAAACAATTAGATAAGGAAATTTGACAGTATCCCTACTAAACAATATATTAAGTGAGTTTCAGAGCTCCCTACAAAACCAGATTGCTTCAGAGCTAACTAATAATGCTAAAACAATGGCTGCTATTGCAGCGAGATGTACACTTGTTGCGAAAAGACATGAGGAAATTTGGGAAGAAAATCAAAAATTGAAAGTGCAAGTTAAAAAATTGGAAGATGAAGTTAAAAATTTGAAAGTTAGCTAAAATAGAATTGAGGAAGTGTCACAAAGGAATAATTTAAGAGTAAGAGGGATCTCCGAATCTATTGTCCCCAAGGTTATAAAAGAGTATTTATTAAAACGATTTGAGTCTATGGACTTAAGCCCAAAGGGAGGGGAAAATAGGATTGAAATATTGTATAGACTACCACTATCCCCTAATCTATCGAGGGACATTTTAGTTAGACTGTAGTGTTACTCCTACAAACAAAAAATATTAAATAAAAGTAGACAACTAAAAAAGTTTTCTCCTCCGTATGATAAGGTCCAAATTTTCCTAGATCTTCCCTTTGAAACTATGCAAAAAAGGAGAGAGTTTAGGGATTTTACAAAAATCTTAAGGGAAGAGAAAATTGGATATAAATGGGGTCACCCCGCAAAAGTACTTATAACTAGAGGAGATCAGAACTTTATTATTAAATCCATAAAGGAGCCTAAGAGATTCTTAATACACCAAAATATTCAACATGATGAGGTTTTCCCTGAGGTAATACGAGAGAAATCTCAGGAGGAGTGGCAAAAAGTCCAAGAGATGAAAGAAAGAGGAAGTGACTAAGATATGAGTTTAGTACTGATAGGTGGGTTAAATTAAAGATTAATAGTATTCTTTCGCTTAGTCATTATATTTCTATCAAGGTCATTTATAAGGTCCTCCTGAACTCAATAAGTATTACAAGGAGTAAAAAGCATTGGTGCATGATGGAGACCAAGGTGTAGCTCCGGTGGGCATGGCCAGTAGTCCTCTTGCTGCCCACTACCTAAGCCAAAAATGACGGATTAGAAAAGTATTTTTCCGTCAAGGGGGAATATGTATGGTTGTTGTTTTTATGTATGATATTTCGGTATGTATTGTGTATCATTTATGTCCTAAATGTTCCAGGGTCTCGAAGTATTGTATTTATACTTTTTCAATATTTATGGTTACCCAAGGGTATACAACTCTTTGGGGGCGTTACTGTTGTTTTCTCAAGGATACTCTGGTAAATTATGACTGATCCCATTAAATTTATTACTCACAATGTAAGAGGGTTGAATACACCCTATAAGAGGAAAGTTATTTCAAGGTTTTTTCAAGTAGAGAAGGCAGATATTATTTGTGTACAAGAGACTCACTGGGTAGGTAGGAAAATAATTTCTTTGAGTCCCCTGTATGATAGTCTCTAATTATAAGTCGAAGTCTAGAGGTACTGCTATTCTAATGCGTAAAAGCAATCGCGTGAGAGAATGCTTTACACAAACTGACCCGGAAGGGAGATACTCTATATGGGCAGGATCAATTAATGATGTCTAATTTACTAAAGTGCCTAAAGTATTATATCTTTTTAGGTGTATTCCCATGAAAATCCCAAAAGAACTTCTTAAGAGATTACAAGTTATTATAGATAAATATATTAATAAATCATCAAACTTTAGAGTTAAAAACATGATTCTAAATAGGAGGTATTGGGAAGGGGGTCTATCAAGCAACGGCACTATTCCATGCCATGAACCTGATCAATGGTAACTCGGAGCTGACATTTTTACAGACAGAAAGTATAATAATGTCACAGGCAAATGTGGGGAATATAATTTGGAACCAATCAGTCAACATGAAGGATCTTAGTAATATTTTACCGGTTTCTAGATTCTGCCTTAAGATTTGCTTTAGTGTAAATATGAAATATAAGTTGGCTCCATTTCCATCACAAATGATACCTTTGACGAAATTTCAGAATAATTTGAATTATAGTGACAATGTTAATTGGGCCCGATGGAATTTAAAGAGTTTAAAGGATATATATAGGAATAAATACTTTGTTCCCTTTGACAATCTAAGGAGGGAAAGAGGAGTATCGTCAAGTTTGTGGTTACAGTATAATTCACTGAAACTGTGAAAAGGAAAACTACTGGGTAATCTAGTCCTTAATAGAGAGCCTACCTTCTTTGAGAGAAAGATAGTAATGACCAAAGTTAAAATCAATATTACAGGGATTAGAGGAGTTTTATATAGTACAAACCCGCTGGTGAAATCTTGACCAATGATTAAATGGGAAGAGGAACTGGGTATTGAATATCAATCTAGTGTATGGTTTAATACGTTACAATTCACTCACAAGAATTTAATAAGTGTTTCACTTAGAAAAATACATTTTAAACTGTACCAAAGATGGTACTATGATCCAGTAAAAATATCTAATATTTTACCAGAACAAAATAGTCTATGTTGGAAGAAATGTGGTCAAGAAGGTACACACTCACATATGTAGTGGTTCTGTCCATTGATTCAGGAATTATGGGATATATGTATCCAGAATCTATCAGCCATTTGTAATGAGATTATTATTTCTTCCCCTGAGCTGGTTTTGTTTAATATATTTCCATCTCATTGGGATAATAGTACAAAAGCAGTGTTACTAAATATGTTATTAGTTACAAAATGGCTGATAGCCTTGAAATGGAAAGAAGGGATTATTCCCTTATGGAATGAGATTCTAAATATATTAAAAAGAAATAGGCAAATTGAGAAAGATTGTGCATGTAATTCCCAGAAAAGAAAAATGAAGGATAAGGAGAAATGGAAAAGATGGGACATGCATTCCTCAATATCAATTTTTGCTTAAATTACTGTTTTATTTTTCACTTATGGTGGGTTCATTCAAATTGGGGAGACACGGCTGTTTTTCTTTTTTTTTTTTTTTCTTCTTTTTTTTCTTTTCTTCTCAGTCACTAAACACGAGGAAGGGTAAATAAATTGTATTTAATCCATAATAGGAGATGATTTACATCTATATAGATGATTGTGTGTATTGCTAGATATTAAAATGTTATGTTTGTGGGGTTTTCTTCTGTATCCTATAACTCACTAAATGGTTAATGGGAAATAATAGAATTATTACAAAGTCCAAACCCCGAATAGAATACTAAATATATTTAAGGTTACGAGGGGGATTACGGGGTTGATATGCACTTTGGTCCCTCTTATTAATGGGTAAAAGAAGGAATGGTATACACTACTTAGTTTTTATATTTTGTAGAATTAAATATTTAACTGGTTATGTAAAGTTTGTACCCAACTTCGTCAATTTGGAACATTGTTAGATTGAATGTTAGGATGTTTTTGAAATATGATATGCTTGCTATTTTATGTGCATGTATGTACTTTGTATTTTTTGTAATGGAAAAATAAAATAATAATAAAAAAATTAAAAAAAGCTATTTTTACAGTGCAATAAAACTGTGACGAAGTCAAGTCTGTCTTTATTTGCTTTAATTTGCTTTTAATTACTGTATTTAAATCTCAATATCAATTAAATACCTTGTGTATGGTTTTGTGTGGAGTATAGGGCTAATTAGGTCTCTCAAGCAACCAGAAATTACACGTATCCGGCAATAGGCAATCCCAGCAGGTGTCGGATAAGTTTATGATATATATACAGTGGATATAAAAAGCCTACACACCCCTGTTAAAATGTCAGGTTTCTGTGCTGTAAAAAATTGAGACAAAGATAAATAATTTCAGAACTTTTTCCACCTTTAATGTGACCTATAAACTGTACAACTCAATTTAAAAACAAACTGAAATCTTTTAGGGAGAGGGAAGAAAAAATATAAAAATAAAATAACATGGTTGCATAAGTATGCACACCCTTAAACTAATAATTTGTTGAAGCACCTTTTGATTTTATTACAGCACTCAGTCTTTTTGGGTATGAGTCTATCAGCATGGCATATTTTGACTTGGCAAGATTTGCCCACTCTTCTTTGCAAAAACACTCCAAATCTGTCAGATTGCGAGGGCATCTCATGTGCACAGCCCTCTTCAGATCACCCCACAGATTTTCAATCGGATTCAGGTCTGGGCTCTGGCTGGTCCATTCCAAAACTTTAATCTTCTTCTAGTGAAGCCATTCCTTTGTTGATTTGGATGTATGCTTTGGGTCGTTGTCATGCTGAAAGATGAAGTTCCTCTTTATGTTCAGCTTTCTAGCAGAAACCTGAAGGTTTTGTGCCAATATTGACTGGTATTTGGAACTGTTAATAATTTCCTCTATCTTAACTAAGGCCCCAGTTCCAGCTGAAGAAAAACAGCCCCAAAGCATGATGCTGCCACCACCATGCTTCACTGTGGGTATGGTGTTCTTTTGGTGATGTGCAGTGTTGTTTTTGCACCAAGCATATCTTTTGGAATTATGGCCAAAAAGTTCAACCTTGGTATCATCAGACCATAACACCTTTTCCCACATGCTTTTGGGAGACTTCAGATGTGTTTTTGCAAAATGTAGCCTGGCTTGGATGTTTTTCTTCGTAAGAAAAGGCTTTCGTCTTGCCACTCTACCCCATAGCCCAGACATATAAAGAATACAGGAGATTGTTGTCACATGTACCACACAGCCAGTACTTGCCAGATATTCCTGCAGCTCCTTTAATGTTGCCGTAGGCCTCTTGGTAGCCTCCCAGACCAGTTTTCTTCTCGTCTTTTCATAAATTTTGGAGGGAGCTTCAGTTCTTGGTAATGTCACTGTTGTGCCATATTTTCTCCACTTGATGATGACTGTCTTCACTGTGTTCCATGGTATATCTAATGCCTTGGAAATTCTTTTTAACACTTCTCCTGACTGATACCTTTTAACAATGAGATCCCTCTGATGCTTTGGAAGCTCTCTGTGGACCATGGCTTTTGCTGTGGGATGCGACTAAGGAAATTTCAGGAAAGACCAACTAGAGCAGCTGAACTTTATTTGGGGTTAATCAGAGGCACTTGAAATGATGGCAGGTGTATGCTGACTCCTATTTAACATGATTTGGAATGGGATTGCTTAATTCTGAACACAGCTACATCCCCAGTTATAGGAGGGTGTGCAGACTTATGCAACCATATTATTTTTATTTTTTATTTTTCTTCCCTCCACCTAAAAGATTTCATTTTTTTTCAATTGAGTTGTACAGTTTATAGGTCACATTAAAGGTGGAAAAAGTTCTGAAATGATTTATCTTTGTCTCATTTTTTTACAGCACAGAAAACTGACATTTTAACAGGGGTGTGTAGACTTTTTATATCCACTGTACACATATATAAATACACACACACACATATATATATATATATATATATATATATATATATATGTATATATATACACATACACATATATAAATATATATATATATATATATATATATATATATATATATATATATATATAGACATATATATATACATATATATATATATATATATATATATATATATATATATATATATATATATACACATACTCCCTAATCACATATCCTTATATCCTTTGTGGATATATATATATATGGTTGGATATATATATATATATATATATATATATATATATATGTATATATGTATATATGTATATATATCACATATAATAGTTGTCAAACTGCGAGACGTTGTTGCGCTTTGCGAGGTGAGCGGTTAACGAGTAGGACTTAGCCGATGAGAAGCACTTAAACCGTAGCACGAGCCGTTAAAAAAAGAGACGCGGGACTTAGAAAAAAAAAAGATACGAGACACAAAAAAATACGAGGTTAGCGGACGAAAAACAAGAAGCAAAAAAAAAGAAAAACTATAATTACTATAAAAATATACCCCCAAAAAATTAAAATACATCACAGACAGCATGGGGCAACAGCCAGGATGTCTGTGAGTGAGGTGGAACGCAAATTTAACTCGATTTAGATGATTTTTGCACTCGAAAATCGCCTAAGTGAGGAATAAAATGGCCACCTGAAAAAATTAAAACAAGGCTACACGACCCCGGACCACGCAAAACACTGCAAAACGCATAGCACTTTACACATCACACTACGACCTACAAGATACGCTATTACAAAAGCCGGAAAATGCTCACGAGACGTGTACCACATTATTAACATTACGATACAATGCTGCTTTACACAATAAACCAACGCTTTACCTTTCACACGCAGACTATTTAGAATGCACACTTGGAACATTCATTACACTTTAGAAGCAGGGCACCAACACTCACAATGTACATTCTATGCAGACGCAAAGTACAAACAGATTGTTAGCTCTACAGCCTATTGCTCACTGCATATATCAATTATAAATAATTAAAGTATATTAATTGATTTAAGAAATCATTCATTATTACTTAAATACATATACATAGAAATATATATCTCTCTCAGAGGACCAAAAGTACACGACCGGAGAGGCTCTCAATGAGCACCGAAGGCGCTCAGTGCAAGCTTCGCATTGAGCGCCAAAGGTCCTCACAGTACAGAAAGGTTTCAATTATTTGTCAAACAGCATTACCATGGCTTCAAATTTTATTCACCCGTCCTTTTTGATGGGCAAGTCACTAGTATATATATATATATATATATATATATATATATATATATATATATATATATATATACACAAAGACTTGTAGGTCCAACTATAAAATATTTGTTTACCTATGGTCCTAGATTAAAAATCTAAGCTCACAATATTTTTTTCTCTGGACTGACGGAAACATTATTTGTAGATAAATATGATGTTTCATAAAAGTTTTGATCGAATTTCTACTTATAAGTTTTAAAAAGCTTTTATTGTGTATTAATCAATTAATGCAAACCCACTTATTCAAACAGGTGTTTAAATATTACCATATCATTTAAATTAACTATAATTTCCCATCAGAAAACCACAGTTTAGAGTTTGTTTATTTGTTATAACACTGACTTGTTTCAAAAAAGTTTATTTGTAATTTAAAGAGTTTGCTATTTCTAGTATACCAAAGGCATCAATTTAATAAGCAAAATATTCTATAAATCTGATAAAATAGAAGCATATAAAATGTAAAGTTAATACAAAATATATTTGAATAAAATCAGTTTGCAAATGCTTATCCCCATCTGTACATGTTAGCAATGTATGAGATAAGAACATTTAAACAAATGTAAATTTATAATTTTGAAAAGCTTCAGCAATTATTAACAAAACAGTTGTTGGTTGCTCTGAATGTTGTTATATTTGTATAATTTATTTCTCCCTCTGGACACAACAAATATAGTAAATGAATCTGCTTTATTTTTCCACCTCCCTTAGTTACACAGTGGCTGAAACTTCCAGTGCATTGTTATAATGTAGAAGGTATAGTGTTTCCTTCAGGGCAATTTGATTACAAGAGAAATCGAGCATGAAAAAGACTGTTCCACTCTGATAAAATTCTTGTTAAGCTGTTGGGCCATTTATATCACAACCCATTATCTGTCACCACTTGAACTTTTTCTATTTCCCTGTCTTGTAGTGGCCCTTAATAACTGAAGTTTCAAGGCTAGCAGTGAGACTTGATGAGTCTTGATCTTTAAAAGTGTGTAGCAGTCATTGATCACTCAGGAACTTGTAAAGACATAGTGTTTCTGCTTCAGGTGTTTTCTATTGAATATACAATATGTTGCTATCAAAATACAGAACAGCAGGCATTGTTTCAACTTTATGATAAAATTATAATACTGTATTTCATGACACATGCTATCAACTTTATTCAAGCAATAGACTGTAACAAAATCTTTAAGAAAAGAATTACACAAGAACAGTAACTCATGAATTGAAGTTAGAGATTAGAATATTTATGTACTACATTATTAGAAATTGTGGTAGATAAGTGGAACAGTCTTACGGAAGAAATGGTAAAGACAAATGGAGTAAAGGAAATGCATGCATTGGTTATGCAATAAGGTTTAATTTTTTTAGGTTGTAAAATGGACAAACTGATTCTTATATGCCGTCAAATCCATGTGTCTTATACTGTATATACAAGTAGCAGCTTCTACAGAATCACATGAAAGTAAACATACTAATTTCATTCTTATGTTTTCACTCAACATCTACATGTACAATAAAATCAGGAAATAGTTTCCAAGTATTTATCATTAAAGTCATACCTTGAAAAATATTGGTAAAACTACGGTGTTAAATGAGCTAATGGATGATCAAATTATACACAAATGTTCAATGTTATGCAAAAATGAACTGTCTGGCTCATATAGCCAAGTTTTGATTCACGCATAGTAGTGATGTTGCGAACATAAAATTTTCGGTTCGCAAACCGCAGATGCAAATTTCATCAAATGTTTGTGAACGGGCGAACCAGGCAAACCGCCATAGACTTCAATGGGCAGGCAAATTTCGAAGCCCACAGGGACTCTTTCTGGCCACAATAGTAATGGGAAAGTTGTTTCAAGGGGACTAACACCTGGACTGTGGCATGCCGGAGGGGGATCCATGGCAAAACTCCCACGGAAAATTACATAGTTGATGCAGAGTCTGGTTTTAAGCCATAAAGGGCATAAATCACCTAACATTCCTAAATTGTTTGGAATAACATGCTTTAAAACATCAGGTATGATGTTGTATCGATCAGGTAGTGTAAGGATTACACCCGCTTCACAGTAACAGACCAATCTCCTCGTTTAATGCACTGCAAACAACTGCAAACAGTCCCTTTGCACAACCGCAAACTCCCCATTTACACAAGGTTGGATACCAAGCTAGCCATGTCCCGTTCCCTGTCCTCACTGATGTCATTGAAGGTCTCTCCCCCCCCCCCCCGGCCACAACGGGCCCCCGAAAGGTGACAACAAGCCCCCTGGGACGCCTGCTGTGTTTGGTCTTCCACCTCCTCAAAGCCACCTTCCTCCTCTGACTCCTCCTCTTCAGACTCCTCTTTCTGCGTTGCCTCTGTCTGCGTTATTATAAGGTGTGTACTGTTAAGTAGTACTATTCCTATCGGTTTAATCCCTGTTACGTCCACTATTAGTGGACGTGAATATGGCATTGATTTTTGGAACAGGGAGATGGAAAAAGATGCTTGGTCGGACCTCCTACTTCAAATTTGGGGCACTGCGCGTGCAATCTAAGGTGCCACCAGATATGAGTGTCACTGTGCACTGGCAAAAGTTGGCAGAGTAGGCGCTGTAGGCCTCACACACACTCCTGTAGGCAGGCAATTGATATCCAATCGATTACAGTCAAAAAAGTGTTGTTTTATGTCACTGAGCACAATATAAGCTGTGAGCCTGACACAGGCAGGCAACTGAAATTAGATTACAGGGAAAAAAATGGTTTTCAATGTATGTTACACCACCAGGTATGAGTAGTGAAAATAAGCACTATATAAGCTGTTACGTGTTAGCCTGTCAAACACACACCCTGGCAGGCAGGCAGAGATTACACACAAAAAATAATAAAATAGAATAATTGATGTTCAAAGTTTCCGCTATGATAAAGTATAGGGGGTGAACCGAAAAGCGCATGTGTTCGCCGTTCGTGGCGGACGCGAACATGCGTAAATCGTCGCAAATAGATCTCCGGCGAACTGTTCGGGACATCACTACTTTACATCTATTGAGTAAGAATTTAATTGATAAAAGATAGCTGTTGATACTGAATTAATAACAGTGACATGGATAACGTAGTGAGATGGAGATAGATGATAATAGTGGACTGTCTCTCTTTAACAGGTGAGTTGGGTAGGAGTAGTGAATAGTGCAAATTCATATAATGAATGAAAGGAGGTGATGAGGGAACTTTATTTATGTAATAAGAGGGAGAATGGGGCGGAATTGAGAAGTAGGTTTTTAGCAGCCCATGTCTTTGAATACGTGAACTGATGTCTTGTTTATTTGGAAGCTGTTGACGCTGCCCCAATATGAAGTGTCCATCTACTATCTACTGAAACAGTGAGAGCTCCAGCGGCCTATGTCCTTGATTACGTCCACTGGCGTATTTTTTGGGGAAGCTGTTGAGGCTCAATACGGAATAAGTGCTCAGAATAAGAGAAAGGAAATGAAAGGTGCGTGTTATACGCCGATATTCCCTCCCCCCTCCTCATCCTCAACCTCCCTTCTCACTCTAAACCCCCTCCGCATTCTAACCCCCCCTCCTCAACCTAAACCCCCATCCTCCTCAACCTAAGCCCCCCTAAATACCTCCCCCTCACTTACCTGCTTCTGCTCCGGCCTCCACTCTGCTCCTTGACCCGGTGATGTCACATGCATGCCAGCGGGCCACGTCATTAGCATATACTGGAGAGGGGAGTTGAGTATAGGGGGGTTGAGGCTGAGGAGGGGGGTTGAGGAGGGGGTTGAGGCTAGGGGGGATGAGGAGGGAGGATGAGGATGGGGGGGTTAAGGAGGGAGGATGAGGATGGGGGGGTTGAGGAGGGGGTTGAGGGGGTTTGAGGATGGGGGGTTCAGGAGGGAGGTTGAGAAGGGGGTTGAGGATAGGGGGTTGAGGAGGGAGGTTGAGGATGGGGTTGAGGATGGGGGGTTAAGGAGGGAGGATGAGGAGGGAGGTTGAGGAGGGGGTTGAGGATGAGGAGGGAGGTTGAGGATGAGGAGGGGGGTTGAGGATGAGGAGGGGGTTGAGGATGAGGAGGGGGGTTGAGGATGAGGAGGGAGGTTGAGGATGAGAAAGGGAGGTTGAGGAGGGGGGTTGAGGTTGAGGAGGGGTTTGAGGATAGGGGGGTTGAGGAAGGAGGATGAGGATTGGGGGGTTGAGGTGGGGGGTTGAGGGGATTTGAGGATGGGGGGTTGAGGAGGGGGTTTGAGGAGGGAGGTTGAGGAGGGGGTTGAGGATGGGGGGGTTGAAGAGGGAGGATGAGGAGGGAGGTTGAGGAGGGAGGTTGAGGAGAGGGTTGAAGATGAGGAGGGGGGTTGAGGATGAGGAGGGGGGTTGAGGATGAGGAGGGGGGTTAAGGATGAGGAGGGAGATTGAGGAGGGGGGTTGAGGTTGAGGAGGGGGTTGAGGAAGGAGGATGAGGATGGGGGGTGGAGGAGGGGGTTGAGGATGGGGGTTTGAGGAGGGGGTTGAAGAGGGAGGATGAGGAGGGAGGTTGCGGAGGGGGTTGAGGATGTGGAGGGAGGTTGAGGTTGAGGATTTTGCTTCAAAGTTCTTTATTTGAATTTGTTTTTTTTCCCCCTTGAAATTCCCTTCTTAAAATGAGGTCCGTGTTATACACCGGTGCGTGTTATATGCCGATAAATACGGTATATATATATATATATATATATATATATATATATATATATATAGTGCATACCATGCACTTTAATACAAACAATTTAGGACTAAATTCCAAAATTAAGCTATTGTATTTTAAGGCCCTGGGGTCCAGTGATTAGGACTTCACCACTACAACCTGGATTTGATTCCAGTCAGGAACCAAGGGGTCACACTTTGAAGCCTTGCAGGGTTGGGCATGGTCAGTACTGTGATGGGAGACCACTTAGGAATACCAGGAGCTTGTGCTATGGCCCACTGGAGAAGAAACTGGCAACTTACTCCTCTATCTCTGCCATGAAAACAAAGTGGATCAGCATGATGTGTTGCAGTTCATGAGGTGAGAGCGACTTAAACACACACACACATTTTAAGGCGCAGCAGCTCTAGTTAGTTAACATAAGATCAACATTTAAATGACGTTTAAAACCTAAGAAATGTGCCGCAATTAAAACTATACAACTTTAATTAATGGGTTTTAAACAAGTGTCTTCTTTCCTTACCTGCCTCCCAATATTTGCTGCAGTTCCGAGTCGGGCACTCCTCCTTAAGCAGGGTTCTTAAACGTTCAGCACACCTAATAGCAGCAGGTGTATAATTACTTTGACATCCATCTTAACATTTTAAGGGAGTCAGCCTAGAACCTAAGCCCCCTTTTATTTGCAACTAGCTACTTGCCCAACAAAAATTACGGGACTAAAATTGTAAGCCTGCCAATGCTGTTTGCCACTCAATGTGAGCAACTTTGGTGCTTATCACAAGCTCCTCATTGAGCGACCTTGGCACTTACCTCGTGGCTCGCAATGAGCGCCTTCAGCACTCATTGCAAGTCTCTCCCCCTGTCAACTTCCTCCCTTGTGTCTAATTTCAACCCTAATCTCCCTACCTTGTGTCTCTTTTCCCCCTCCTCCCCCTCCCTTGTGTCTCCTTTCCCTATTGTGTCTCCTTCAAGTCTCCCTCTCTTGTGTTTCCTTTCCCCCCTCATCTCCCTCCCTTTTGTCTCCTTTCCCCCTCCTCTCCCTCCCTTGTGTCTCCTTTCCCCCTCCTCTCCCCTTGTGTCTCCTTGTTCCTCTCCTCTCCCTCCCTTGTGTCTTATTCCCCCTTCTTCCTACCTTGTCTTTCATTTCCCCCCTCCTCTCCCTTATGTCTCATTCCCCTCTCCTCTCCCTCCCTTGTGTACCTGTTCCTTTCCCCCTCCTCTCCCTCCCTTGTGGCTCCTTTTTCACTTTCTCTTCTTCCCTTGTGTCTCCTTCCCATCTCCTCTCCCTCCCTTGTGTCTCATTTCCCCCTCCTCTCCCTCCCTTTTATCTCCTTTCCCCCTCCTCTCCCTCCCTTGTGTCTCCTTTTCCCTCTTCTCTACCTCCCTTGTCTGTCTCCTTTTCCCCCTTCTCTCCCTCCCTTGTGTCTCCTTTTCCTCCTCTTCTCCCTACCTTTTGTCTCTCTATCCCCTTCCTCTGCCTCACTTGTGTCTCATTTCCCCCTCCTCTCTCTCTCCCTTGTGTCTCCTTTCCCTCTCCACTCAATCCCTTGTGTACCTGTTACTTCCCCCCTCCTCTCCCTCCCTTGTGTCTCCTTTTCCCCCTCTTCTCCCTCCCTTGTGTCTCATTCATCCCTCTCCCGCACTTGTGTCTCATTTCTCCTCTCCTCTCCTTCCTTGTGTCTCATTTCCCCATCCTCTCTTTCCTTTGTGTCCTCTTTCCCCCTCCTCTCTCTCCCTTGTGCCTCCTTTCCCCCTCCTCTTCCTCCCTTGTGTCTCCTTTCCCCCTCCTCTCCCTCCCTTGTGTCTCCTTTCCCCCTCCTCTCCCCTTGTGTCTCCTTGTTCCTCTCCTCTCCCTCCCTTGTGTCTCATTCCCCCTTCTTCCTACCTTGTCTTTCATTTCCCCCCTCCTCTCCCTTATGTCTCATTCCCCTCTCCTCTCCCTCCCTTGTGTACCTGTTCCTTTCCCCCTCCTCTCCCTCCCTTGTGGCTCCTTTTTCACTTTCTCTTCTTCCCTTGTGTCTCCTTCCCATCTCCTCTCCCTCCCTTGTGTCTCATTTCCCCCTCCTCTCCAACCCTTTTATCTCCTTTCCCCCTCCTCTCCCTCCCTTGTGTCTCCTTTTCCCTCTTCTCTACCTCCCTTGTCTGTCTCCTTTTCCCCCTTCTCTCCCTCCCTTGTGTCCTTTTCCTCCTCTTCTCCCTACCTTTTGTCTCTCTATCCCCTTCCTCTGCCTCACTTGTGTCTCATTTCCCCCTCCTCTCTCTCTCCCTTGTGTCTCCTTTCCCTCTCCACTCAATCCCTTGTGTACCTGTTACTTCCCCCCTCCTCTCCCTCCCTTGTGTCTCCTTTTCCCCCTCTTCTCCCTCCCTTGTGTCTCATTCATCCCTCTCCCGCACTTGTGTCTCATTTCTCCTCTCCTCTCCTTCCTTGTGTCTCATTTCCCCATCCTCTCTTTCCTTTGTGTCCTCTTTCCCCCTCCTCTCTCTCCCTTGTGCCTCCTTTCCCCCTCCTCTTCCTCCCTTGTGTCTCCTTTGCCCCTCCTCTCCCTCCCTTGTGTCTCCTTTCCCCCTCCTCTCCCCTTGTGTCTCCTTGTTCCTCTCCTCTCCCTCCCTTGTGTCTCATTCCCCCTTCTTCCTACCTTGTCTTTCATTTCCCCCCTCCTCTCCCTTATGTCTCATTCCCCTCTCCTCTCCCTCCCTTGTGTACCTGTTCCTTTCCCCCTCCTCTCCCTCCCTTGTGGCTCCTTTTTCACTTTCTCTTCTTCCCTTGTGTATCCTTCCCATCTCCTCTCCCTCCCTTGTGTCTCATTTCCCCCTCCTCTCCAACCCTTTTATCTCCTTTCCCCCTCCTCTCCCTCCCTTGTGTCTCCTTTTCCCCCTCTTCTCCCTCCCTTGTCTGTCTCCTTTTCCCCCTTCTCTCCCTCCCTTGTGTCTCCTTTTCCTCCTCTTCTCCCTACCTTTTGTCTCTCTATCCCCTTCCTCTGCCTCACTTGTGTCTCATTTCCCCCTCCTCTCCAACCCTTTTATCTCCTTTCCCCCTCCTCTCCCTCCCTTGTGTCTCCTTTTCCCTCTTCTCTACCTACCTTGTCTGTCTCCTTTTCGCCCTTCTCTCCCTCCCTTGTGTCTCCTTTTCCTCCTCTTCTCCCTACCTTTTGTCTCTCTATCCCCTTCCTCTGCCTCACTTGTGTCTCATTTCCCCCTCCTCTCTCTCTCCCTTGTGTCTCCTTTCCCTCTCCACTCAATCCCTTGTGTACCTGTTACTTCCCCCCTCCTCTCCCTCCCTTGTGTCTCCTTTTCCCCCTCTTCTCCCTCCCTTGTGTCTCATTCATCCCTCTCCCGCACTTGTGTCTCATTTCTCCTCTCCTCTCCTTCCTTGTGTCTCATTTCCCCATCCTCTCTTTCCTTTGTGTCCTCTTTCCCCCTCCTCTCTCTCCCTTGTGCCTCCTTTCCCCCTCCTCTTCCTCCCTTGTGTCTCCTTTCCCCCTCCTCTCCCTCCCTTGTGTCTCCTTTCCCCCTCCTCTCCCCTTGTGTCTCCTTGTTCCTCTCCTCTCCCTCCCTTGTGTCTCATTCCCCCTTCTTCCTACCTTGTCTTTCATTTCCCCCCTCCTCTCCCTTATGTCTCATTCCCCTCTCCTCTCCCTCCCTTGTGTACCTGTTCCTTTCCCCCTCCTCTCCCTCCCTTGTGGCTCCTTTTTCACTTTCTCTTCTTCCCTTGTGTCTCCTTCCCATCTCCTCTCCCTCCCATGTGTCTCATTTCCCCCTCCTCTCCAACCCTTTTATCTCCTTTCCCCCTCCTCTCCCTCCCTTGTGTCTCCTTTTCCCTCTTCTCTACCTCCCTTGTCTGTCTCCTTTTCGCCCTTCTCTCCCTCCCTTGTGTCTCCTTTTCCTCCTCTTCTCCCTACCTTTTGTCTCTCTATCCCCTTCCTCTGCCTCACTTGTGTCTCATTTCCCCCTCCTCTCTCTCTCCCTTGTGTCTCCTTTCCCTCTCCACTCAATCCCTTGTGTACCTGTTACTTCCCCCCTCCTCTCCCTCCCTTGTGTCTCCTTTTCCCCCTCTTCTCCCTCCCTTGTGTCTCATTCATCCCTCTCCCGCACTTGTGTCTCATTTCTCCTCTCCTCTCCTTCCTTGTGTCTCATTTCCCCATCCTCTCTTTCCTTTGTGTCCTCTTTCCCCCTCCTCTCTCTCCCTTGTGCCTCCTTTCCCCCTCCTCTTCCTCCCTTATGTCTCCTTTCCCCCTCCTCTCCCTCCCTTGTGTCTCCTTTCCCCCTCCTCTCCCCTTGTGTCTCCTTGTTCCTCTCCTCTCCCTCCCTTGTGTCTCATTCCCCCTTCTTCCTACCTTGTCTTTCATTTCCCCCCTCCTCTCCCTTATGTCTCATTCCCCTCTCCTCTCCCTCCCTTGTGTACCTGTTCCTTTCCCCCTCCTCTCCCTCCCTTGTGGCTCCTTTTTCACTTTCTCTTCTTCCCTTGTGTCTCCTTCCCATCTCCTCTCCCTCCCTTGTGTCTCATTTCCCCCTCCTCTCCAACCCTTTTATCTCCTTTCCCCCTCCTCTCCCTCCCTTGTGTCTCCTTTTCCCTCTTCTCTACCTCCCTTGTCTGTCTCCTTTTCCCCCTTCTCTCCCTCCCTTGTGTCTCCTTTTCCTCCTCTTCTCCCTACCTTTTGTCTCTCTATCCCCTTCCTCTGCCTCACTTGTGTCTCATTTCCCCCTCCTCTCCAACCCTTTTATCTCCTTTCCCCCTCCTCTCCCTCCCTTGTGTCTCCTTTTCCCTCTTCTCTACCTACCTTGTCTGTCTCCTTTTCGCCCTTCTCTCCCTCCCTTGTGTCTCCTTTTCCTCCTCTTCTCCCTACCTTTTGTCTCTCTATCCCCTTCCTCTGCCTCACTTGTGTCTCATTTCCCCCTCCTCTCTCTCTCCCTTGTGTCTCCTTTCCCTCTCCACTCAATCCCTTGTGTACCTGTTACTTTCCCCCTCCTCTCCCTCCCTTGTGTCTCCTTTTCCCCCTCTTCTCCCTCCCTTGTGTCTCATTCATCCCTCTCCCGCACTTGTGTCTCTTTTCTCCTCTCCTCTCCTTCCTTGTGTCTCATTTCCCCATCCTCTCTTTCCTTTGTGTCCTCTTTCCCCCTCCTCTCTCTCCCTTGTGCCTCCTTTCCCCCTGCTCTTCCTCCCGTGTGTCTCCTTTCCCCTCTTCTCTCCTTCTCTGGTGTTCTCATCCCCCCTTTCCATCACTTGTGTCTAATTTCTCCTCTCTTCAACTTCTCTTGTGTCTCAATTCCCCCTCCTCTCTCTCCTTTCTCTATCCTTTCCCCCTCCTCTCTCTCCCTCTTCTGTCTCCTTTCCCCTTCCTTTTCCTTCCTTGTGTCTCTTTTCACCCTTTCTCTCCCTCCCTTGTCTCCCCTTCCCCCCTCTTCTCCCTCCCTTGTGTCTCCTTTCCCCCACCTCTCCCTCCCTTGTGTCTCCACCCCCTCTCTCCTTTGTGTCTCATTTCCCCTCTCCTCTCCCTCCCTTGTGACTGTTTCCCCCTCCTCAACCTCCCTTGTGTCTCCCGACCCCCACCTCTCTCTCTTGTGTCTCCTTTCCCCCTCCTCTCCATCCCTTCTGCATCCTTTTCTGCCTCCCCTCCCTCCCTTGTATCTCCTTTTCCCCACCTATTCCTCCCTTGTGTCTCCTTTTCCCCATCAGCTCCCTCCCTTGTGTCTCCTTTTGCCCTCCTCTCCCTCCCTTGTATCACTTTTCCCCCTTCTCTCCCTTGTGTTTCCTTTCCCCTTCACTCCCTCCCTTGTGTTTCTTTTTCCCCTCTTCTCCCTCCCCTGTGTTTCCTTTCTGCCCTCCTCCATTGTGTTTCTTTTTTCCTTTTTCTCCCTCACTTGTGTTTCCTCCCCCCCTTTTCATCCCTTGTGCCTCATTTTCGCCCTCCTCTCCCTCCCTTGTGTCTCCTTTCTCCCTTCTCTCCTTCCATTGTGTTTCTTTTTTCCCTCTTCTCCCTCCCTTGTGTTTCCTTTCCTCCTCCTTTTCATCCCTTGTGCCTCCTTTTCCGCCTCCTCTCCCCCCTTGTATCTCCTTTTCCCCTCCTCTTCCTCCCTTGTGTCTCCTTTTCCCCTCCTCTCCCTCCCTTGTCTATCCTTTCCCCTTCTCTCCCTCCCTTGTGTATCTTTTCCCCCTCTTCTCCCTCCCCTGTGTTTCCTTTCCCCTTCCTCTCCCTCCCTTGTGTCTCGCTCCCCCTCTTCTCTCTTCCTTGTGTCTGCTTTTCCCCTCCTCTTCCAGCTCTTGTGTGCCTGTTCCTTTCCCCCTCCTTTTCCTCCCTTGTGTCTCCTTTCCCCCCTCCTCTCCCTCCCTTGTGTCTCCTTTCCCCCCTTCTCTCCCTCCAATGTGTTTCTTTTTTCCCTCTTCTCCCTCCCTTGTGTTTCCTTACCCCCTCCTTTTCATCCCTTGTGCCTTGTTTTCCACCTTCTCTCCCTCCCTTGTATCTCCTTTTCCCCTCCTCTTCCTCCCTTGTGTCTCCTTTTCCCCTCCTCTCCCTCCCTTGTGTCTCTTTTTCCTCCTCTCTCCCTCCCTTGTGTCTCCTTCCCCCTTCTCTCCCTCCCTTGTGTCTCCTTTTCCCTCTTCTCTCCATCCCTTGTGTGCCTGTTCCTTCCCCCTCCTCTCCCTCCCTTGTGTCTTCTTTTCCCCCTTCTCTCCCTCCATTGTGTTTCTTTTTTCCCTCTTCTCCCTTCCTTAAATTTACTTTCCCGCTCCTTTTCGTCCCTTGTGTCTAATTTTCCACCTCCTCTACCTCCCTTGTGTGTCCTTTTCCCTCTCATCTCCCTCATTTGTGTCTCTCTTTTCCCCTCCTCTCCCTTCCATGTGTCCTCTTTTCTCCCTCCTCTCCCTCTTTTGTGTTTCCTTTCCCCTTCTCTGCTTTCCTTGTCTCCTTCCCCCACCTCTCCCTCTCTTGTGTCTCATTTCCCCCTCCTCTCTCTCCTTGTGTTTCCTTTCCCATCTTTCCTCTTCCTCCCTTGTGTCTCCTTTTCCCCCTTCTCTCCCTCCCTTGTGTCCTTTTCCTCCTCTTCTCCCTACCTTTTGTCTCTCTATCCCCTTCCTCTGCCTCACTTGTGTCTCATTTCCCCCTCCTCTCTCTCTCCCTTGTGTCTCCTTTCCCTCTCCACTCAATCCCTTGTGTACCTGTTACTTCCCCCCTCCTCTCCCTCCCTTGTGTCTCCTTTTCCCCCTCTTCTCCCTCCCTTGTGTCTCATTCATCCCTCTCCCGCACTTGTGTCTCATTTCTCCTCTCCTCTCCTTCCTTGTGTCTCATTTCCCCATCCTCTCTTTCCTTTGTGTCCTCTTTCCCCCTCCTCTCTCTCCCTTGTGCCTCCTTTCCCCCTCCTCTTCCTCCCTTGTGTCTCCTTTGCCCCTCCTCTCCCTCCCTTGTGTCTCCTTTCCCCCTCCTCTCCCCTTGTGTCTCCTTGTTCCTCTCCTCTCCATCCCTTGTGTCTCATTCCCCCTTCTTCCTACCTTGTCTTTCATTTCCCCCCTCCTCTCCCTTATGTCTCATTCCCCTCTCCTCTCCCTCCCTTGTGTACCTGTTCCTTTCCCCCTCCTCTCCCTCCCTTGTGGCTCCTTTTTCACTTTCTCTTCTTCCCTTGTGTATCCTTCCCATCTCCTCTCCCTCCCTTGTGTCTCATTTCCCCCTCCTCTCCAACCCTTTTATCTCCTTTCCCCCTCCTCTCCCTCCCTTGTGTCTCCTTTTCCCTCTTCTCTACCTCCCTTGTCTGTCTCCTTTTCCCCCTTCTCTCCCTCCCTTGTGTCTCCTTTTCCTCCTCTTCTCCCTACCTTTTGTCTCTCTATCCCCTTCCTCTGCCTCACTTGTGTCTCATTTCCCCCTCCTCTCCAACCCTTTTATCTCCTTTCCCCCCTCCTCTCCCTCCCTTGTGTCTCCTTTTCCCTCTTCTCTACCTACCTTGTCTGTCTCCTTTTCGCCCTTCTCTCCCTCCCTTGTGTCTCCTTTTCCTCCTCTTCTCCCTACCTTTTGTCTCTCTATCCCCTTCCTCTGCCTCACTTGTGTCTCATTTCCCCCTCCTCTCTCTCTCCCTTGTGTCTCCTTTCCCTCTCCACTCAATCCCTTGTGTACCTGTTACTTCCCCCCTCCTCTCTCTCCCTTGTGTCTCCTTTTCCCCCTCTTCTCCCTCCCTTGTGTCTCATTCATCCCTCTCCCGCACTTGTGTCTCATTTCTCCTCTCCTCTCCTTCCTTGTGTCTCATTTCCCCATCCTCTCTTTCCTTTGTGTCCTCTTTCCCCCTCCTCTCTCTCCCTTGTGCCTCCTTTCCCCCTCCTCTTCCTCCCTTGTGTCTCCTTTCCCCCTCCTCTCCCTCCCTTGTGTCTCCTTTCCCCCTCCTCTCCCCTTGTGTCTCCTTGTTCCTCTCCTCTCCCTCTCTTGTGTCTCATTCCCCCTTCTTCCTACCTTGTCTTTCATTTCCCCCCTCCTCTCCCTTATGTCTCATTCCCCTCTCCTCTCCCTCCCTTGTGTACCTGTTCCTTTCCCCCTCCTCTCCCTCCCTTGTGGCTCCTTTTTCACTTTCTCTTCTTCCCTTGTGTCTCCTTCCCATCTCCTCTCCCTCCCTTGTGTCTCATTTCCCCCTCCTCTCCAACCCTTTTATCTCCTTTCCCCCTCCTCTCCCTCCCTTGTGTCTCCTTTTCCCTCTTCTCTACCTCCCTTGTCTGTCTCCTTTTCCCCCTTCTCTCCCTCCCTTGTGTCTCCTTTTCCTCCTCTTCTCCCTACCTTTTGTCTCTCTATCCCCTTCCTCTGCCTCACTTGTGTCTCATTTCCCCCTCCTCTCTCTCTCCCTTGTGTCTCCTTTCCCTCTCCACTCAATCCCTTGTGTACCTGTTACTTCCCCCCTCCTCTCCCTCCCTTGTGTCTCCTTTTCCCCCTCCTCTCCCTCCCTTGTGTCTCATTCATCCCTCTCCCGCACTTGTGTCTCATTTCTCCTCTCCTCTCCTTCCTTGTGTCTCATTTCCCCATCCTCTCTTTCCTTTGTGTCCTCTTTCCCCCTCCTCTCTCTCCCTTGTGCCTCCTTTCCCCCTCCTCTTCCTCCCTTATGTCTCCTTTCCCCCTCCTCTCCCTCCCTTGTGTCTCCTTTCCCCCTCCTCTCCCCTTGTGTCTCCTTGTTCCTCTCCTCTCCCTCCCTTGTGTCTCATTCCCCCTTCTTCCTACCTTGTCTTTCATTTCCCCCCTCCTCTCCCTTATGTCTCATTCCCCTCTCCTCTCCCTCCCTTGTGTACCTGTTCCTTTCCCCCTCCTCTCCCTCCCTTGTGGCTCCTTTTTCACTTTCTCTTCTTCCCTTGTGTCTCCTTCCCATCTCCTCTCCCTCCCTTGTGTCTCATTTCCCCCTCCTCTCCAACCCTTTTATCTCCTTTCCCCCTCCTCTCCCTCCCTTGTGTCTCCTTTTCCCTCTTCTCTACCTCCCTTGTCTGTCTCCTTTTCCCCCTTCTCTCCCTCCCTTGTGTCTCCTTTTCCTCCTCTTCTCCCTACCTTTTGTCTCTCTATCCCCTTCCTCTGTCTCACTTGTGTCTCATTTCCCCCTCCTCTCCAACCCTTTTATCTCCTTTCCCCCTCCTCTCCCTCCCTTGTGTCTCCTTTTCCCTCTTCTCTACCTACCTTGTCTGTCTCCTTTTCGCCCTTCTCTCCCTCCCTTGTGTCTCCTTTTCCTCCTCTTCTCCCTACCTTTTGTCTCTCTATCCCCTTCCTCTGCCTCACTTGTGTCTCATTTCCCCCTCCTCTCTCTCTCCCTTGTGTCTCCTTTCCCTCTCCACTCAATCCCTTGTGTACCTGTTACTTTCCCCCTCCTCTCCCTCCCTT
This sequence comes from Discoglossus pictus, assembly GCA_027410445.1. Lineage (NCBI taxonomy): Eukaryota > Metazoa > Chordata > Amphibia > Anura > Alytidae > Discoglossus > Discoglossus pictus. Next base: position 116,502,763 of record CM050164.1, on the reverse strand, counting down.
GTGTCTCCTTTTCCCCCTCTTCTCCCTCCCTTGTGTCTCATTCATCCCTCTCCCGCACTTGTGTCTCTTTTCTCCTCTCCTCTCCTTCCTTGTGTCTCATTTCCCCATCCTCTCTTTCCTTTGTGTCCTCTTTCCCCCTCCTCTCTCTCCCTTGTGCCTCCTTTCCCCCTGCTCTTCCTCCCGTGTGTCTCCTTTCCCCTCTTCTCTCCTTCTCTGGTGTTCTCATCCCCCCTTTCCCTCACTTGTGTCTAATTTCTCCTCTCTTCAACTTCTCTTGTGTCTCAATTCCCCCTCCTCTCTCTCCTTTCTCTATCCTTTCCCCCTCCTCTCTCTCCCTCTTCTGTCTCCTTTCCCCTTCCTTTTCCTTCCTTGTGTCTCTTTTCACCCTTTCTCTCCCTCCCTTGTCTCCCCTTCCCCCCTCGTCTCCCTCCCTTGTGTCTCCTTTCCCCCACCTCTCCCTCCCTTGTGTCTCCACCCCCTCTCTCCTTTGTGTCTCATTTCCCCTCTCCTCTCCCTCCCTTGTGACTGTT